>CM061066.1:11976069-12015493 GCA_030762895.1 Sophora flavescens
AGGAACGTCATGGACTGCGCACTGATCCGTGCCAGAGAACTCGGGACCCAATTTAGCCTTGATTTTGGCATAATTTTATAATTCTTGTGAAACCTGAAATAGTAGATCTCTTCCTTATCTTTCTAGGGACAACAAGATCACCAAAATCCGATTTCTGTAGCTCTAATTATGCTCTGCGCAAGGCAACAAGGTCAGGATGACTGAAAAATCTTAAAATTAACAAAGTTTAGCAATTAAGCCCAATAATGTAAAAGCAAAAAACAATGATTGTAAAAGTTGTCTAATTTTTGTCTCTCTCTGGCTTGTGCGGCTGTAAAATGCTATTTATTCTTATTAATCCTGACATAACCCTAGACCTAATTAAGGGCCTCTGAATAAGCTTTTCAACAAGGTATCATATGCCTTAATTGGGCTTAAGATGAGTAAGTTAGGCACATTTAAGTGAATGAACATCATGGACTGCGCAATGATCCGCGACAGAGAACTCGAGACACAATTTAGCCTTGATTTTGGCCTAATTTGACAATTCACCTGAAAATTGAAATTGTAGGTCTCTTCCTTATCTTTCTAGGGACAGCAAGATCACCAAAATCCGATATATGTAGCTTTATTTATGCTCTGCGCAAGGCAACGAGGTCAGGATGAGTGAAAAATCCGAAAATTAACAATGTTTAGCAATTAAGCCCAATAATGTAAAAGCAAAAACAATGATTGTAAAAGTTGTCTAATTTATGTCTCTCACTGGCTTGTGCGGCTTTAAACTGCTATTTATTCTTATTAATCCTGACCTCACCCTAGACCAAATTAAATGCATCTGAATAAGCTTTCCTAAAGGTATGATATGCCTTAATTGGGCTTAAGATTACTAAGTTAGGCCAATTTAAGTGAAGGAACATCATGGACTGCGCACTGATTCACGCCAGAGAACTCAGGACCCAATTCAGCCTTGATTTTGACCTAATTTGACAATTCTTGTGAAACCTGAAATTGTAGGACTCTTCCTTATCTTTCTAGGGACAACAAGATCACTGAAATCCGATATATGTAGCTCTAGTTATGCTCTGCACAAGGCAACAAGGTCAGGATGAGTGAAAAATCCGAAAATTAACAATGTTTAGCAATTAAGCCCAATAATGTAAAAGCAAAACAATGATTGTAAAAGTTGTCTAATTTCCATCTCTCTCTGGCTTGTGTGGCTATAAACTGCTATTTATGCTTAATAATCTTGACCTAACCCTAGACCAAATTAAGGGCCTCTGAATAAGCTTTCAAACAAGGTATCATATGCCTTAATTGGGCTTAAGATGAGTAAGTTAGACCAATTTAAGTGAAGGAACATCATGGACTGCGCACTGGTCCACGCCAGAGAACTCAGGACCCAATTTAGCCTTGATTTTGGCCTAATTTGACAATTCTTGTGAAACCTGAAATTGTAATACTTTTCCTTATCTTTCTAGGGACAACAAGATCACCGAAATCCGATATCTGTAGCTCTAGTTATGCTCTGCACAAGACAACAAGGTCATGATGAGTGAAAAATTCGAAAATTAACAATGTTTAACAATTAAGCCCAATTAAGCCCAATAGTGTAAAAGCAAAAACATTGATTGCAAAATTTGTCTAATTTTCGTCTCTCTCTGGCTTGTGCGGCTTTAAACTACCATTTATTCTTATTAATCCAGACCTAACGCTAGACCAAACTAAAGGCCTCTGAATTAGCTTTCCAACAAGGTATCATATGCCTTAATTGGGTTCAAGATGAATAAGTTAGGCCCATTTAAGTGAAGGAACGTCATGGACTGCCCACCGATCCGTGCGCGGAGAACTCGGGACCCAATTTAGCCTTGATTTTGGCATAATTTTATAATTCTTGTGAAACCTGAAATAGTAGGTCTCTTCCTTATCTTTCTAGGGACAACAAGATCACCAAAATCCGATTTCTGTAGCTCTAATTATGCTCTGCGCAAGGCAACAAGGTCGGGGATGATGAAAAATCTTAAAATTAACAAAGTTTAGCAATTAAGCCCAATAATGTAAAAGCAAAAACCATTGATTGTAAAAGTTGTCTAATTTTTGTCTCTCTCTGGCTTGTACGGCTGTAAAATGCTATTTATTCTTATTAATCCTGACATAACCCTAGACCTAATTAAGGGCCTCTGAATAAGCTTTTCAACAAGGTATCATATGCCTTAATTTGGCTTAAGATGAGTAAGTTAGGCACATTTAAGTGAATGAACATCATGGATCGCAGATCGATCCGCGACAGAGAACTCGAGACACAATTTAGCCTTGATTTTGGCCTAATTTGACAATTCACCTGAAACTTGAAATTGTAGGTCTCTTCCTTATCTTTCTAGGGACAGCAAGATCACCAAAATCCGATATCTGTAAAACTAGTTATGCCCTGCGCAAGGCAACGAGGTCAGGATGAGTGAAAAATCCGAAAATTAACAATGTTTAGCAATTAAGCCAAATTAAGCCCAATAATGTAAAAGCAAAAACAATGATTGTAAAAGTTGTCTAATTTCTGTCTCTCTCTGGCTTGTGCGGCTTTAAACTGCTATTTATGCTTACTAATCCTGACCTCACCCTAGACCAAATTAAATGCCTCTGAATAAGCTTTCCAAAAGGTATCATATGCCTTAATTGGGCATAAGATTAGTAAGTTAGGCCCATTTAAGTGAATGAACATCATGGACTGCGCACTGATCCGCTACAGAGAACTCGGGACACAATTTAGCCTTGATTTTGGCCTAATTTGACAATTCATGTGAAATTTGAAGTTTTAGGTCTCTTCCTTATCTTTCTAGGGACAACAAGATCACCAAAATCCGATATTTGTAGCTCTATTTATGCTCTGCGCAAGGCAACAAGGTCAGGATGAGTGAAAAATCCGAAAATTAACAATGTTTAGCAATTAAGCACAATAATGTAAAGCAAAAACAATGATTGTAAAAGTTGTCTAATTTCTGTCTCTCTCTGGCTTGTGTGGCTTTAAACTGCTATTTATGCTTATTAATCCTGACCTCACCCTAGACCAAATTAAATGCATCTGAATAAGCTTTCCAAAAGGTATCATATGCCTTAATTGGGCTTAAGATTAGTAAGTTAGGCTAATTTAAGTGAAGGAACATCATGGACTGTGCATTGATTCACGCCAGATAACTCAGGACCCAATTTAGCATTGATTTTGGCCTAATTTGACAATTCTTGTGAAACCTGAAATTGTAGGACTTTTCCTTATCTTTCTAGGGACAACAAGATCACCGAAATCCGATATCTGTAGCACTAGTTATGCTCTGCACAACGAAACAAGGTCAGGATGAGTGAAAAATCCGAAAATTAACAATGTTTAGCAATTAAGCCCAATAATGTAAAAGCAAAACAATGATTGTAAAAGTTGTCTAATTTCCGTCTCTCTCTGGCTTGTGTGGATATAAACTGGTATTTATGCTTAATAATCTTGACCTAACCCTATAACAAATTGAGGGCCTCTGAATAAGCTTTCAAACAAGGTATCATATGCCTTAATTGGGCTTAAGATGAGTAAGTTAGGCCAATTTAAGTGAAGGAACATCATGGACTGTGCACTGATCCACGCCATAGAACTCAGGACCCAATTTAGCCTTGACTTTGGCCTAATTTGACAATTCTTGTGAAACATGAAATTGTAGGACTTTTCCTTATCTTTCTAGGGACAGCAAGATCACCGAAATCCGATATATGCAGCTCTAGTTATGCTCTGCATAAGGCAACAAGGTCAGGATGAGTGAAAAATCCGAAAATTAACAATGTTTAGCAATTAATCCCAATTAAGCAAAATAATGTAAAAGCAAAAACAATGATTGTAAAAGTTGTCTAATTTCCGCCTCTCTCTGGCTTGTGTGACTGTAAACTGCTATTTATACTTATTAATCATGACCTATCCCTAGACTAAATTAAGGGCCTATGAATTAGCTTTCCAATAAGGTATCATCTGCCTTAATTGGGCTTAAGATGAGTAAGTTAGGCCCTTTTAAGTGAAGGAGCATCATGGACTGCGCACCGATCCTTGCCAGAGAACTTGGGACCCAATTAGCCTTGATTTTGGCCCAATTTCACAATTCTTGTGAAACCTGAAATTATAGGTCTCTTCCTTTTCTTTCTAGGGACAGCAACATCACCAAAATCCGATATCTGTAGCTCCATTTATGCTATGCGCAAGACAACAAGGTCAGGATGAGTGAAAAATACGAAAATCAACAATGTTTAGCAATTAAGGCCAATTAAGCCCAATAATGTAAAAGTAAAAACAATGATTGTAAAAGTTGTCTAATTTTCGTCTCTCTCTGGCATGTGCGGCTGTAAACTACTATTTATGCTTATTAATCCTGACCTTACCTTAGGCCAAATTAAGAGCCTTTGAATAAGCTTTCCAACAAGGTATCATGTGCCTTAATTGGGCGTAAGATGAGTAAGTTAAGCCCATTAAGTGAAGGAACATCATGGACTGCACACTAATCCGCGCCAGAGAACTCGGGACCCAATTTAGCCTTGATGTTGGCCTAATTTGACAATTCTTGTGACACCTGAAATGGTAGGCCTCTTCCTTATCATTCTTGGGACAGCAAGATCACCAAAATCCGATATCTGTAGCTCTAGTTATGCTCTGCGCAAGGCAACAAGGTCAGGATGAGTGAAAAATCCGAAAATTAACAATGTGTAGCAATTAAGCCCAATAATGTAAAAGCAAAAACAATAATTGTAAAAGTTGTCTAATTTTCATCTCTCTCTGGCTTGTGTGACTGTAAACTGCTATTTATGCTTATTAATCATGACTTTACCCTAGACCAAACTAAGGGCCTCTGAATAAACATTCCAACAAGGTATCATATGCCGTAATTGGACTTAAGATGAGTAAGTTAGGCCCATTTAAGTGAAGGAACATCATGGACTGTGCACTGATCCGCGCCCAGAACTGGGGACCCAATTTAGCCTTGATTTTGGCCTAATTTGACAATTCTTGTGAAACTGGAAATTGTAGGTCTCTTCCTTATCTTTCTAGTGACAGCAAGATCACCAAAATCCGATATCTGTAGCTCCAGTTATGCTCTGTACAAGGCAACAAGGTCAGGATGAGTGAAAAATCCAAAAATTAACAATGTTTAGCAATTAAGCCTAATAACGTAAAAGCAAAAACAATGACTGTAAAAGTTGTCTAATTTCCGTCTCTTTCTGACTTGTGCGGCTGTAAACTGCTATTTATACTTATTAATCTTGACCTAACCCTAAACCAAATTAAGGACCTCTGAATAAGCTTTCCATCAAGGTATCATATGCCTTAATCGGGCTTAAGATGAGTAAGTCAGGCCCTTTTAAGTGAAGGAATATTATGATCTCACAGATCGATCCTTGCAAGAGAACTCGGGACCCAATTTAGCCTTGATTTTGGCCTAATTTGACAATTCTCTTGTGAAACCTGAAATTTTAGGTCTCTTCCTTATCTTTCTAGGGATGGCAAGATCACCAAAATCCTATATCGGTAGCTCTAGTTATGCTCTGCGCAAGGCAACAAGGTCAGGATGAGTGAAAAATCCGAAAATTAACAATGTTTAGCAGTTAAGCCCAATTAAGGCCAATAATGTAAAACCAAAAACAATGATTGTAAAAGTTGTCGGATTTCTGTCTCACTCTGGCTTGTGCGGCTGTAAACTGCTTTTTACACTAGTGGAAAATAAACATTAGACGGTAAAGGTTTATGTCAGTTAACCAAAAGCTATACGTTAAAAAGGGGGCGGTGGCAGTTTTGTAAATATCAGACTTCATTAACTCAATTTTAATGTCAGTTGTTGTAAGGACCGACGTTAAAAGTGAAGTGACTCACTTTTAACGTCATTTCAATAAACAACTGACGTTAACAGTGAACCTTTTAACGTCAGTTCTTCATTGAACTGACGTTAAAAGTGAGTCACTTCACTTTTAACTTCAGTTCTTACAACAACTGACGTTAAAGGTTATTTTAATAATTTTTTATCTAGTATACGTACCCTTCCGTATTGCCTTCACTACAACAGATTAGACTTTTAATAACGCACCTTTTATATCATTTCCGTGTGGAAATGCTATTAAAAGTGATAGGGGGACTTTTAATAGCGTTTCCTTTAGAAAACGCTATCTTAGGTATCACCTAAGATAGCGTTTCCGTGTGGAACCGCTATTAAAAGTGCCACTTAGGAAAAGATAGTGGTTCCACACGGAAACGCTATCTTAGGTGTTATACCCTCGCGCGCCATCCTTCAATTCCCAGTTTTTGCGTACCAGCACTGACCTCATCAGTCTAGGGTTGCCATCTCCGTGCAGAGCTCATCCCCTCTCACGCCTTCTCCCTCTCACTGTTGCTCTCACGCCTCAGACTCCCTCTCACGTCCCTATTGCTCCACCACTCATCACCACACCACCTACGACCAAGGTATGCTCTCTATGTCCCTCTCCCCTATTTCGACCAAGCTAATCAGTGCAAAGAACAAAGAGTAAAATGGACTTTGTTGCCGTTGTTGAACTGAAATTTAGAAAGCTATACATTTGGTTGATTAACTATGTTATGAGTTTTTCTTGATATCTTTATTCTTCTGCATGTTTTCTGTTTCTGATGAAAGGAAAATTATGTTTTAGAAATGGTGGATTGTTGGCTTCCATGATATTCACCCATTCCTATGTTTTACTGTTTGCTGTCTTGTAGGTTAGATGTTTGATAAAATGTTAAAAGCAAATTAGCTCCCATGTGTTATGCACTTTCAGTAACTATTTTTGCTCTTCCAAACCACTATCTAAGGCATAGATTTTTGTGTTGTTTCCACCAGGTTTGAGTTGTTGTTTTGTCTAATGTAATGTTCTCTTGAAAATAATTCACAAAATCTTAATGTTTGGGTCAAACATTTTTTTTTCCGGTATAAACATGTTGAATACTTAATAATTTGGATATTATTGCAAGTTAGTAAAATATGATAAGACTTTGGATTTGAACTAAATATGCATAGAATGGGTTAAGAGATGTTTACTTTTTCTGTGCTATTTAAATGCTGTTTCAAAATTGGTTTTGCTGCACGTTTTTCTTATTAAGCTTTTGATTAATTGCCCTGTTTTGTTAAGAGTGGTGTTTATTGATATCGGATTTTTTTTTCCATCACAGCGTATCTATACATATAAGAAAAAAGAATGGTTGAATGTTTTTATGTTAATTGTTAAAGCCGTCCTTGTCCTTAATAAAGCTGAAGTGACATGATAATATGCCTAACACGAATAAAAATAAATAAATAGGTTATCACTTTTATCCTTTTTTTTAAAGCCGTTTCTTTTCTTTTTATTTTTTTTTTATTTTTTACAGTGTATGATGGATATTCTTTTTGCATGATTGATCTTAATATTATTAGATTGAGGAACAGGTCATAAGTGCTCTGCACAGTTGTAGTTAACATCAACTTTCTTTGTATTTTGTAAATCTTTCAGGAATGATATACTGGGTTCTGTTTTCATTGCACACCTTGTTGAGATTCTAAAGTCCTCTTCCCCCAGTGTACAAGAAAAAGCTTCATCTGTGCTTGAGTTTGTGGCACTGACGGACCCACCTCTGACCCCTATTATATCTGTGGAAATTGAATATGTTCTCGATTCTGTTTTTCAGCAAAATTTTTTGAAAATTTCAGGTAAGAGATTTATGCACTATAATCCATGATTTGTTATAAGAACATATTCTTTTTTATCTGTTTGCCATGTTTTGATTTTCTCTTTTAATTTGGATGTGTACTAAGTAGATAAAAATGATCTAACCTCATAGTAGTGTTTGTTTCAATATGTATATGTATGCGTTTAGAATTAGACTTTAAAATGAAGAATGTTAAGTACTGTTCCATAAAAATTCAGACTGAAATGGAAAGCAAACAATTGTAAAAATGTTTAGTTTCAAAGGATAAAACAAGTGAAGGACAAACATTCCAGCAGAAGGAAATGGGATCTTGATGTGTTTTGCTGGAACAGTTTTGTGACAGTGTATACTCGTTTTCAAAATCAGGATAGCGATGATACCATAGAAACTAGTAACCAACTGGAGCATAGGCAGATGTAGATTGGTTGTTACTTGCACAAGGTTTGGTGATAAGGAGACAGACACGACATTTTTGTTTACTTGCGCCTTTCAAAGGTTATGTTATAAGAAAAAATACACAAAATCAAAATTAATGGACCTTGTGTAAATATCAATGAGTTGTATTATAACTCATTTGGTATCTTTAATCTGTATACATTGCATGTAGACATCAACCAGTCCAAACTCATAGTAAATATGTTTAATAAATATTTTTGTAGATCGAGAAAGCATGGATCAGAAATGGATGTCTGCCAATCGTTTAATGAAGGAGTATGAGGATGGGGTGAAAGGGTTCATTAGGTTTGCAGTTCGGCAGGCGGAAAACCCTAGTACAATCATATGTCCTTGTTTAGATTGTTGTTATGCAAGGCGAGTTAGTGCAGACGATTTGGAAGAACAATTAGTGTGTAATGGAATCGATCAAAGTTATACATGTTGGACAAAACATGGTGAGACAAGAGCTGAGTCTAGTGAAATGAGGAATCGTGTGAGATATTCATCATACGATACCGACACAAATACTTATGAGGGCGATCGTTTTGAAGACATTGCAAATACTGTTGAAGAGGATCTTCGGGATTGTCCTCAAATGTTTGAGAGGTTGGTAAGTGATGCAGAGCAACCATTGTATGATGGTTGTACTAAATTCACAAGATTGTCGGCGATGTTAAAGTTGTATAACTTGAAATCGGGCAACGGATGGACTGATAAGAGCTTTACGGACTTACTCACACTATTGAAAGACATGTTGCCGGAGGATAATGTGAATCCTAGTCGGACATATGAGGCTAAACAAATGTTACGCTCTATTGGCATGAGCTACGAGAGGATACATGCTTGTCCTAACGATTGCATTTTATTTCGGAATGAATATGCATCGTTAAAGATGTGTCCTAAATGTAATGCCTCACGATTTAAGAAGAAAGAATCAGATCCAGAGAAGGTTGTGTGGTATTTTCCCATAATACCCAGATTTAGGCGCATGTACCGTAGTTTAGAAGATTCAAAGCACTTGACATGGCATGAGGATGAAAGGATCAAAGATGGCAAGCTGCGGCACCCGGCAGATTCTCCTCAATGGAAGAAATTTGATCATGATTATCCTGATTTTGGGCAAGAATCAAGAAACCTACGACTTGCATTGGCTACTGGCGGATTTAACCCGCATGGTGTTCAAAGTAGCTCTCACAGTACATGACCTGTGATTTTGGTGATTTATAACCTATCCCCATGGCTATGCATGAAGCGCAAATTTATTATGTTATCTATGTTAATTTCTGGGCCCAAACAACCAGGAAATGATATAGATGTCAATTTGACTCCTTTGATTGAAGACTTGAAACAACTGTGGGAGACAGGTGTGGAGGTGTATGATGGGTATAAGGAAGAAAGTTTCAATTTGAGAGCTATGTTGTTTGGCACAATTAATGATTTTCCAGCCTACGGTAATCTGTCAGGATATAGCATCAAGGGTCAGTGTGCATGCCCTATACGTGAAGAGGGTACGGATTGGATGCGGTTAGAACATTGTAAGAAGAATGTCTTTCTTGGGCATCGTAGATTTTTGCATCCAAGTCATAATTACCGGTGGTGGAGAAAGACGTTCAATGGGAACTCAGAAGAAGGTAGAGCTCCTTCACCGTTGACGGGTGATCAACTTTTTGAAAAGGTAAAGGATTTGAATATCCAATTCGGTAAACCTTTTGCGAGAGATATTGTCACAAGAGGGTGGAAGAAAAGGTCGATTTTCTTTGAGCTGCCATATTGGAAATCATTATATGTAAGACATTTCCTCGATGTGATGCACGTTGAAAAAAATATCTGTGATAGTGTCATTGGTACGTTACTCAATGTGCCAAGGAAGACTAAAGATGGCATCAATGCAAGGTTGGACTTGGTTAGTATGGGAATAAGAAGAGAATTGGGACCGACGAAGAAGGGTAAAAGTACATATCTTCCTCCGGCTGCTTACACTCTATCTAGAAAAGAAAAAAACTGTTTTTTGTAAGTTTCTTGAAGGAGTTAAGGTTCCGGAAGGGTACTCTTCAAACATTAGGAACCTCGTATCGATGAAAGATCTCAAGTTAAAAGGTCTAAAGTCCCACGATTGTCATGTTCTTATGGAGCAGTTGATACCCATTGGTATACGGTCTATTTTACCTAACAAAGTGCGGGGGGCCTTAACTAAACTCTGTTTCTTCTTCAAGGCAATTTGCAGCAAAGTGATTGACCCTGGGAAGTTGCCATCATTGCAAAGAGAAATTGTTGTGACTTTATGCGAGCTTGAGATGTACTTTCCACCTTCATTCTTTGACATAATGGTTCATCTAACCATTCACCTTGTTAGAGAGACACAACTGTGTGGGCCAGCTTATATGAGATGGATGTACCCGATTGAGCGTTATATGAAGATATTAAAAGGGTATGTGAAAAACCGATCACGACCAGAAGGTTGTATTGTTGAACGGTATATTGTCGAAGAAGCTGTTGAATTCTGTACCGAATACCTATCCAATGCTGATTCTATAGGGCTGGCAAAGTCTCGTCACACATGGAGAATGATGGGGCAAGGAATTACTGGAACTGAAATAGTGACTATATCAAGGACAGAATGGGAGCAAGCACACTTATATGTTCTGCACAATGCCGATGAGGTTGAGCCATATGTTGAAAAACACAAGGACATGCTTAAGAGTTTGTATCCAAATAAGAATCAAAATTGGATAACTAGAGAACACAATCGTTGTTTTATAACGTGGCTAAGAGATCACATTTATGCAGAGTTGACTGAAAATGCTACTTCAGTTTCAAATAGATTGAGATGGTTAGCCAAAGGTCCAAGTTTGCATGTCTTCTCTTACCACGGTTATCAAATTAATGGGTACACATTCTATACAAAAGAACAAGATGGTCGGAGTACAATGCAAAATAGTGGTGTGACTCTTGTAGCTCAGTCGATGCATATCTCAAGTGCCAAAGACAGAAACCCGATATATGCAAATATGTCATACTTCGGCGTCATTGAACGCATATGGGAGTTGGATTACACAAAGTTTAAGGTTGGTGTGTTTGGTTGTAAGTGGGTTGACAATAATAACGGTGTTCAGATTGATGAGTCAGGGTTCATGCAGGTGGATCTTAATAGGGTGGGGTATAAAGATGAGCCTTTTATATTAGCATCTCAAGCTCAACAAGTGTTATATGTCACTGATCCAGCTGATATGAAAAGGTCCATTGTTATTTTGACTAACAAAATAATTACTAAGATTGATGATCAAGACCATGGAGATGTTGATATTGAAGATGATCCTTTCGTCGGGACATTACAATCACTTGAGATTGATCCAACTAGGGATGATGGTATGTATATGAGAGATGATCATGATGAGGGGCTTTTGGTCAATCCACCATTTCGTACTAATAAAGGACAAACAAATCTCAATCCAATGAAGAAAAGAAAAAGGTTGACTTAAACATGTATGTAGTGTTTGTGTTTAACTGAACTTTCTGATCCTTTTATATTATAGTTAGCATCTTCCGGTAATGCTAGTGTTGATTTTGTTATCAATTATTGTTTTATATTTTGCATCAATTAATATTATATTAATGTCCATTGATGTTTTACTTGTGTCTAATATTTTTGTAGGTAAATGGCATCTTCAAGTAATTCTAGTGCTGCCAAAGTGACGAGACGCGGGCCAACAGTTATGAAGGCGGTCATCCGTGCTAGGAGTAAAGGACAAAAATTTGAGGTAATTTACTTACTAATCTAAGGATTTCATAATGTTGTTTGATATCTAGATTTAATTACTTTATTATTTTTATTAGGTTGAATGGAATTATTTGGACCAACCAATTCGTGCTAATGGAAAAATATTGAAGAGTTACATTGGGGCTGATGTACAGGTAATTGTTAAAATTGATGAATTATATTGTAAACTATGTAAACATACTTACTTTGACACGTTGTTTATATTGTTTTGCAGATGTCTTTTAATGTTGATGAATCTCGGAAAAAATTTGTACTTCAGGAAGCTGGTAACCTACATAGGGCATTCAGAACTAGATTGACCAAAAAATTTCTAAGAGATGCCAACGGGAGTATCATAGAGGAACCTCCATCACAATATCCACACATATCAAGGGATGAGGGGATAGATTTTATATCAATACGCACAGGAGATGCACGATTCCTGGTATGTTTAATATCACGTTAGTCCTTATAATTATATGTATACGTACATATGACATTAACCATGTATTAATATTACTTATATATGTCTGAATAGAAATTAAGCAATGAAAATCGCAACAGAGTGTTAGATCCTGCATGCCCTTACAAAGCATCACGTAAGGGGTATGCTGACATTGAGGATGAATTGGTATGTATATATATATATTTAACTGCATGTGTGGTAAATATGACTTTTAAACTGTTTGGTTAATATGTATTATCTCAATATACAGATACATGATGCGGGGCCAGAAGTTAAGAAAATTAAACGCCATATTGTGTGGAGGAAAGCCAGCGAGAACAAGGCGGGTGTAATTGACAACAAAAATACGCAGACCGTGTGGAATAAATGTGTTAGTAGACTAACGTTTACATTTTCATTTGTTATTTTCTTATGACAATATATAATAATTTTAACATTTGCATTTCACCAATAACTATGTGTCAGGAGGAACTGTCACATTCTGCAGTAGAGGGAGAGATACAAGATTTTGGTCGCCAGGATATTCTTGCTACAGCCCTAGGTGTGCCAGAGAACCCTGGTCGTGTTAGGGGTGTGGGTTTTGGCGTCTCTCAAAAAGACTACTTCCCACCTGAAGGTCGTGCAAAACATAACTCTGAAACGAAAAGGTGGGAGACATTGGTGTCTCAACTCTCAGAAAGATTGAATATTTTGGAAGAAAAGCAGAAAAAAAAGGAGGATGAGGAGAGGCAGGCTAATTTCACAGCCCCAGCAAGCGTCAAAGATAGTTGCACTCTACCATCTGCCATCAAGCTTCCAGAGGTAATGCATGCTTTTTTTTTTTACTAGTATTGCATTCGCAGTTAAATACATTCAATTGGATGCCTTAATTCACAGCTTATTCATCTATCATTGGATTAGGGCGTCAACTCATGTCAGCTATATTTATCAACCCCAAACTATCGTATGGTTGGTATGGGTAAAGTATACAATGAGACGGGCGTTACACTGCACACTGGACCAGTACCCCTTAACCATGTGAAAGTTGGAGTTGATGTTGCAACTGAGGGGGATGCGCCATTGCCGGTACCTATCGATGGTGCAGATGTAATGACAGTAAGAGATGCAATAGGTACTTATGTGGCATGGCCAATTGATCTCGTGGCTGTAATTAATATGGTATGTAATTGCATTTTTCCACCTTTTCATATACGGCATATATTTATTACATTAGTTGATCACTAACTGGCATATTGAAATGCAAAATTTCCAGGCACCTGCAAAATCTAAAGGCAAGGGCGTTAATCCGGATATACAAAGGAGTCAATTACAACCCCAGAAAATAAAGGAGGCAACTCTGAGGCCAACCCTCCTACAGCTGGTTCAACTAACATTTCTCTGTAATATTTGAATTTTCTTAAAATACATGAACAAAAGAATATGAAAAATGATGACCAATTGGACATAGAGATGGAACAAAATATTTTTGGTCAGCATATCATTGAGATGATCAATACTGAAAATATCAGAGAAATTGTAAATCATGAATGGGTATCTGCCTCCATTATTTCCGTATATATCAGGTACTAAATCAGGCTTAAAGTGTACAATATTTTTTTAGTCTTTCCATTTAAATATTGATGTCATTGGTGTAATCCATTTTTATATTTTAATTGAAGGTATTTGTATGAAGAATTGTTGCTTCCAAAGGAAAGAACGAGGAGGTTTCTGTTCTTGTCCCCACGCCAAACAAATACATACGACTACTTCGGGAGGGATTCACAGACAACGTATATAGCTGACCGGTTTGTAACTAAAGAAAGAGAATATCAGCCCTTGTTTTTAGCGTAGTGCAATGTTGGGTGAGTCGCTTATCCTATAGGACTTAATTCACAATAATGAATTACATAAAAGTTGAGGTGCTTAGGATTTGTTATCTCAACATTTTTGTAGGAATCATTGGGTGCTGTGCGCGATAAATATTGTTGAAGAGATTATTTACTATCTGGATCCCTTGAATGTTGATCCTAGGAATCACGCAGAATTAAAGAATCTGTTCGATAAGTAAGCATGCTTTTATATTTCTGATTTTCTATGATTCTGTCGAATGGCTTCCATGGTAGATACATGTTGCAAGTTGTCATGGTCCTAATGTGCTTTTGATTTTTGACATTAGAATAACCGTGTTGAATTGACATATACTGGGTTGTGGCTGCTGTGGTTCAAAATAAAAAAAAAAACATGCGTGTGTTTGTGATGATTGAAAATATGTTTCTTAATGAAGTCTGTTTGATTTTGTGATTAGTGCTTTGCAAGTTTATCGCGCAAATATCGGAGCTAAGGTGCCGCGTTTAAAGGCAACCAACATTAAATTGATTCAGATAGAGGTATATTTGCAAAAACTTAATGCGCAATTAGATAAAAAAAACTATATTGATTTACTATTTTATTTTTTATAGTGCCCAAGACAACCCAACAGTACAGATTGTGGGTACTATGTCATGCGTTTCATGAAGGAAACTATCTTGCAGAACCAAGTTAAAATACCAATGGCGGTATGTTGTTTACTTAGCTTTTAATCGTGGATTGTTCAAATGTTTTAGCAATTGTAACTTAATTTATTTAATTTTTATGTCGCAGTACTTCCCTGACTTCAAATTCTCCACATACTCCACTGCTCAACTATCTGAAGTCAAGGAAGATTGGTGTCGCTATATTGTTGAAAAGTTCGTTTGATTATGTCAAATTGATCACAGTAGTTGCAGCAATACTCATTGGTATGTGAATAATGCTTTAGATTTCTAACTAGAGATCCACATCAACATTTTAGTTAATCAGAACTCATTGGCAGGTGGTGTATGGCTTTTGGTGATGGTGATTGCTGCTACTTTTGCTAATGCTACTTATGAGAGGTTGCCATTGGAGGATGAACAAGCTGAGGAGGAGATGCAAGTACAGCAACAACAGAATGTTGATGTCATTGGTGAATGCTTGAGAAAATACGAAAATGTCAATGTCTGGAAATACTTTACCGACTTGTTTGATTATTTACCTCTGACTGCCCTTATTGAGAGTCAGGTTTGAGTTAAATATGTTGCAGAATGTTCATCTGACTTTTATGCCAGTGTCTAACTTCCATGTATATATTACATATTTTCTGCTTACATGGAGGTCTCTCACCTTCTTTGGATACACTTGATAATATCAGGGCATTGGATCGTATACAAGAGGTTTGTGTGTAGTGGCTAGTATGTTTTATAGAACATTTTTATCAGAAGAATGATATCTTCAGCTAGATATATATTTGATGCTTAATATGGTTTTGGGAAATATTTATTTTATGTTGCAATTGCAGTTTGTAATACTCTTGTTTTGCTCTGGAAATGTTTCATCTAGGACCTACAGTAATGATTGATTTCTCTTCTATTTAGTTTCATCAAATATATAATGTTATCAGAAGCCTAGCCAGGTGCAGAAGACTTTTAGTAATGTCTCATCTTTTGGTCTATAATGGAATGCCATTACTTTACTCATGTTTACACATGCTGATGACATTAATTCAGTGCCTGGCGATTGTGCCACCTAAGTTAGGTTGCCTAACAACTATACTGGTGCATTACAGGTTCCACATGAAGGACGATGAACGCAAGACTCCAGATTATTTTTTGTAACTTCATATGTCTGCCTGTTTGTAGTTGCTGCTAGTTTTCTGCTTTTACTTTAGATGTACATGTCTGACTGTAATTAGGTGTTGATGATAGACATGAATGATATGGGAGGGGCACAAAATTAATTATGTGCTCCACTATATATATTTGTTACTTGCATTTTTCTTATTTAATTCCGCCATCGATGTATACACTCTAAGCTCATTTTCCTTTGTTTTGGATGATGTTGAAACTGGGAAATATGTAAAATTAAAAAAAAAGGGGAATAGATAGCGTTTGTTTTAACAAATGCTATTAAAAGGTGACTTTAGATAGCGTTTGTTAATACAAACGCTATCTAAAGTCAGACTTTAGATAGCGTTTCCGTGTACAAACGCTATCTAAAGTCACCTTTTAATAGCACTTCCTAAATGCTATCTTTGCTAACGAGTTTTAATAACAGTGGCATAGATAGCGGTTACAAACGCTATTAAAAGGCATCCGGAAACGCTATCTAAAGTCATTTCTGTTGTAGTGCTTCCTCAAAGTTTTAGTTTCACAATTACTTGGATGTTTTCTGTTTCTGTTTTGAAAACTAAAATATATGTGCGAAGTATAAGTTGAATCAATAACCCAAACTGGATCTCATTCATGAAGTGTAATACAGACTGATACAGAAGATTGAAAGGGTTTAAAATCCTATAAAAAATTACATTGAAAGGATTTAAAATCCTAAACATTTTTTGAGGCTTTGTTCCCTTCACGGGTGAGCAAGAGAGGAGAGTCGAGCGACTGAGTTTTCCAGAATTCAATGAGGAGGTTGTGTGGCAAAGCATAAGGCCACTTTTGGAACCCCTTATCACACTCGAAACATTAAAGCTACATCCCATCAGAGAGTTTTATGAAATATGCCAAGGGGAAAACTATACTCCGGATGTGACCATGTCTAGTAGTGATGGTGTTACTCATGTTGGAATCGAGGTACATGCTGATAATGTGGTCATTCATAAGCTGAGGTTTTGGAACTGTAACAACCGATTCTCCGGAAGGATGATAAGGTGAGCAACTCACATTATGTGATTTACAGAACCTTATCACCCATGTTATGTGATTTACACAACCTCAGAAGTTGTTTAACCATTAAGACAAAGATCTTTGAGTCTAGGAATAGGAAGAAAGAGTGATGAAGTTAATCTCCATGGCAGAGCCATATTGTGAAGCAGAAAATAAAAGGAAGGAAGGAAGTTATTTATTAGAGCAGAGGATGAAGTTACTAGGCGTGGTAAGTTGCTAAAAAATTAAGTTGATCATTAAGAGGATTAGGTTCCAAGGTGAATGGGTAAGTAGCACAGTAGTCAAAGGAATGAATGTTTTTGCAGAAACTTATATACCTTTAACGTCAATTGTTTAATACAACTGACGTTAAAACTTTTTTAAATAAAAAATATTTATTTTTAACGTCAGTTTTTTATACAACTGACGTTAAAAGTGTGATTTTTACTTCAGTTAAATAAATAGTTGACGTAAATAATCCTATATCCCTTTCTGAAATGTTCTGTTATCACTCTTAGCACAGGTCACTCCATATATATAGTGCAGTTTATTTCTAAACTTTTTTTTTAAACAAGTTTATTTTTAATCTTCATTAATTAGCTTGAATTAGTAAACAAATTCTTGTGCAAATTAAAATAAATAAAACACTTAACATAAAAACAAGTTATATGTATAATCAAATCGTATCTCATTGAAGCGATTCATAAGTTACAATTAAATGATTAAAAGATAAAAAATTTCTGCAACATAGCCCTAAAATATAAAAAAGTTTTGCTTCAACATCATTTTCTTCTCAGTCCTGTCCTCAGAAACTCCAATGGATGCATCTCCTCCCTCACTTGAATTCCATGATGCAAAAGTGAATCCACATTGAAATGGATCTTTGCATCTTCTCCTTAACTAGAATTCCTTGATGCATCGTCTTGAATCCACAGTCACTTGCTTCCAAAGCAAAGTGAAAGGGATGACGGGGATGAAATAAAGTGAGGGAATCACATTATGTGATTTACCCAACCTTACCATCCATGTTATGTGATTTACTCAACCTCAGAAGTTTTTTTACCATTAAGACAGAGACCTTTAAGTCTAGGAATAGGAAGAAATAACAACACCTCAAATATGATAGAGGCATATTGTGAAGGAAAAAGCATGAAATATAGAGGAAAAGAGGGGGGTGTAATACAGATCGACTGATACAGAAGAATATGGTTCTTTATATAGAGAAGAGAGACTACCTGAATTTCTTGAAAACTGGTCTACAAACTTAATGCTCATTAAGAGGATTAGGTTACAAGGTGAATGGGTAGGTAGCACAGTAGTCAAAGGAATGAATGTTTTTGCAGAAACTAATAAACTTTTAACGTCAGTTGTTTAATACAACTGATGTTAAAAGTGTTTTTTTTTTAAAAATATTTTTAACGTCAGTTTTTTAAACAACTGACGTTAAAAGTGTGCTTTTCAGTTAAATAACTAGCAGACGTAAATAATCCTATATCCTATACAGAGAAGAGAGACTGATTTTCTTGAAAACTGATCTATAAACTTAATGCTCAGGGGTAGTAGCACAGTAGTCAAAGGAATTAATGTTTTTGCAGAACAATTTTAACGTCAATTGTCTTCAACAACGGACGTTAAAAGTTTTTTATTTTTAACGTCAGTTTCTTAATAAAACTGACGTTAATTAAATATCCTTTAACGTCAGTTTTTACAAACAACTGACGTAAAATGTTGTTTTATTTTGATTATAATGTTTACACCCGCGTGCCTTCTGCACTTCGCTTTGTACGTCTCTTTTCTCTTTTCATCATGCTCAACCCTCACTCTCAACCCTCACTCTCACTCTCACTCTGCCCTAATCGCGAGCTCATCTCCACCGCAACCACCGCGAGGGCTTCTTCGCCACCACCGTGAGGTACACTCTTAACCCCTAACTCTGTCTTTCCCGCTCATTCTTTGCAATAACTTGACATCTCTCTTTCCCCTTCCCGCGCACTAACTCTCCTTGTCCCTCTGCTCTCAGTAACCACATCGAACGTTGGCCACTACTCGATCCCCCACCACCACCACCACCACGCGAGCGCCTATTTCTGGTGAGTCTTTAGGGCACATTTTTTTATTTTTGGTTTTGAGTGTATGTTGAAAATGTAGTCTCAGTAGTTGAAACTTAAAACTGTGAGTTTGAGTTGTTTGTAATGTCTCTATTTTTGGTTTTGAGTGTATGTTGAAACTGTAGTCTCAGTAGTTGAAACTTGAAACCGTGAGTTTGAGTTGTTTGGAATGTCTCTATTTTTGGTTTTGAGTGCATGTTGCTCTGCTGGTTGATCTGTCACGGCCGTGATGCTCATCACGGCTAGGCCGTGATCAGTTATGCATGTGAGGGTCTGGTTCAGTTGGCACATTATGGCCGTGATGGACATCGCTGCCAGGCCGTGACCAGTGCTTGGCAATCTTCAAAAACTATAGTTTTCAATCTCCCGTATTGCCCTTATATTGGATAGATGTTTTGTATATCTACAGGACCTATCTTGTTATTTTTATTTATACTTCTGTATTTATTTTGAGTTATAACCTATGTTAATACATATATATTGTTTCTGAACAGGCGTACATATGGATCAGTCGGATAACCCACATGCACGGGAGGACACTGTGGGGGCTACGCAGGACCCGATCACGCCTACGCCTAATTCTAGTGTAAGTTTACATGTTATATATTGTCTTTAGTCCTTCTTTTTAATGTAAGTTTATAATGTTACAACCCTCTATTTTATCATTTTTTTTGTCCATACAGACATCACAAGCTCATAGGAAACGGGGTAGAGGAGCCACCTTGTTGAAGAAACTAGAGAAGGACATGCAAAGCGGATAGAAGCTTGAGGTGTCCTTCGATGCTAATCTAAATGCCCAGGGACCCCGTGCTGAAGAATTTAATAAGTCGGTTTTCTACAAGCGAAGCAGCACGTAAGCATTAACTACAACCACTGGAATGACGTTCCACAGAACGTTAAGGATCAGATTTAGGAGGCTATCGCGGTATTTTACCTTTACATTCGTTTGATTTACATTATTAGATAATTATCCGATTTATAATCCATCCAGTTGTTATGTATTTAATGTGTAGGTAGCTTGGACTGTGCCAAATGACGAGGATCATCGTCATAAATGTATGAAAATGGCATCAAAGCGTTGGAATGGGTTCAAGCATGATCTTACCAGGTACTATGTATCTAGGAAGAAGCGGCTTGATAAAATGTTCTCGGATTATCCCTGGATTGATCAGGATACTTGGGATACGTTTGCCAGGAGTCGACAGGATGGAGAATTTCAGGTTGGTTGATTAAGTTAATTTTGTATGCTTCTTATAGATCATTTAACTGTATTTAATTATGTGTTTTTGTTTGAATAGGCTAAGGCAAATAAGGGTCGGCAGAATCAGGCGAAGAACGTCCACCGCCACACCATGTCTCAGGGTGGGTACCAGACTCGGATCGAGCAGATGATGGCGGATAGACTGAGGGCGAAGCAGGAAGAGCACTCTGCTAGGATTGAAAGAAGAGAGGTGCCTGAGGGCACACCATTAAGTCCTCCGTCGGACATCAACCGCGAGGATGTCTGGTTAGCCGGCCGCATGACAAAGACGGGATCTTTTAAAGTTGATGCCACTCGCGAAGTGGCAGATAAGATTGTAAGTAAATAATTAACTTGATTTCAATTGATATTTGTATAGATATTTGCAACACTTTTCACTTGCACATTTTTTCATTTTTTTCATTATAGATGGATCTTAAAGCACAATCCTCCCAGGGCTCATTCGTCCCTTCTGGACGGCGGGACGTCTTGATGACTTCTCTAGGCAAGAAAGACCATCCTGGTCGGGTTCTCGGTGTTCCTGGGAACGTGACCATCAAAGAATATTATGGCAAGTCTGCTTCACGAAAGCGGGTGGTCGATGAAGCATCAATTTTGGCTGACATTACTCAGTACCTCATGTCCAACCCAGCTATTACAACACATCTGATGCAAAGCTTAATATCCAACCCAGAATTCAAGCAGGCGCTTGCCATAGAGCTTTCCTCCGTCGGTACATCCCAGGACACCGCAGGGCATGCCAACCCTTCACATGTGAGCACAAAAGAGAGTTTTAGTAGGGCACATGAGGAGGACGATGAGTTGGCAGCTAGGGAGCGGGAGTTCGAAGTCCAACGCCATGAGCATGAGTTGGAAATGAAAAGGCGTGAGCTTGAGTTGGACTCCAAACGACGTGAGCTCGAAATGTTAACAAAGGTATGTATTCATTATTAATGTCCAAATTAGTCAAATAATTAATTGTGTTTTTTTTTAATTATCAACAACTTATCTATTTTATTTTTCCTAAACTGAAGGCCAAGTCGACGTCGGTATCACTGTCATCTATCACTCGTTTGTTCTCACTTGGTGAGGATTATGCGTTTGATATTTTTGAATGTCCATTGGTGCACGATGGATGGGTAGCACGCCCAGATCAACGGAGGATATTTTCCTTCTGTGGTGACGATCTCGGGAATGCCTGCAGAAATAACGTCTGGATTGGCAGCAATGTTTTGAGTCTCTAGTCAACGTAAGTTAATTTTAATTTTATAACTTATTTATTTTTGGTATTTTTCCATTTAATAATTTATTTTATTTTCAATATATATATATTATGTAATTAACATCCACACCTTTCCATATCTTAGGTATCTCCATCGTCTTCAGCTTGATAAGGGCGTTGCATCAGTTTACGGCTTCTTAGATCCGTCAATCCTTCTGCCCGATTTCTTTGCCGGCGATGCATTGAGTAAATACTTAGGGAACTTGTTGGGAGACAATCCGAAAGAATTATATATGGCTCCCTACTGTATGAAAAGCCATTGGCAGTTGTTCGTACTTCACCCGTCTAGGCATACTGTCATATTCTTTTGCTCTCTCCACCAACAGCCGCCACAGGTGGTGTTGGAAGTTATAAATAACTAAGTAACTAATCTTAAATTTATTTTAAGTTTTAATATCAGTTGTTTTTAGTTTATTACACACATGATATATGAATTTGTTAATTGATCGACATGATTATTTGTTTATGATAGCGCGCTAAAGGCGAGTAGCATAAGTTGCGCCAACGGGAGAAGTAGGACTTCTAAGGCTAAAGCAAATCCTGTGTGGAACATCATCAAGGTTTGGTAGTTTATTTATCAAATAATTAATATTATAATTACTAATTTATATGTATATTCAACTGACATTGAAATTAATTTTGTTGGTAGTCTCGATTTCAAAATGACGGGTGGTCGTGCGGCTATTATGTGATGCTTCATATGCTGAACATAGTCTCCACATCTATTACGGATGGATGGAATAAGGTAATATTTAAACAACTTGTTAAATTATATATTATAGTTTTTAAGATGACTTACATTGATGTTATTGTTATTATTTGAACATGCGTAGGCATTTAACGACCAATCGCCTATTCAAGAAGATGAGTTAAGAGACTTGAGGATGTGCTTCGCTGAATTCTTCTTCAAGTATGCAGCTGAAAAAGGAATTGACAAGACACCTCCGCAATACTTAGATAAATAGTTTTTTTGTTAGACTTTAGAAACTAATTAATAACATGTATATATATATATATCCTTAGATTGGTTGTTTTGTTTTTTAGACATTGGAACTAAAATTTATTTATATATATACATGGGTTTTGGTTTTAAGTGCCCCCATTGTTCCATTTTTCCTTTGCAATTCTGTAATGTGTGTGATATTCTGTGTTACTGGGATATTTACTGAATGCAGGGATAGCTGAGGGGAGTGATATTTTAAAACTGAATTTAAAAAAAAAAATCTATTAACGTCAGTTGTATCAAACAACTGACGTTAATAGTATTTTATAAAATATACAATACACTATTAATGTCAGTTGTAATAAACAACTGATGTTAAAATTAAACCTTTAACGTCAGTTCTTTAAAACAACTGACGTTAGTTTTAACAAAATTAACGTCCGTTGTCTTAAAGAACTGACGTTATAGTTTTATGTTTAACGTCAGTTGTTTAAACAACTGACGTTAATTTTTACAAAATTAACGCCAGTTGTGTTAAAGAACTGACGTTAATAGTTTTATATTTAACGTCAGTTCTCAACTGACGTTAAAATATTAACTATTAACGTCAGTGGTATTTACGTCAGCCAGTATTCTGACGTAAAAAATCAATTTTAACTGATGTAAAAAGCACTTATTGCACTAGTGTTATGCCTATTAATCCTAACCTAACCCTAGACCAAATTAAGGGCGTCTGAATAAGCTTTCCAACTAGGTATCATATTCCTTAATTGGGCTTAAGATGAGTAAGTTAGGCCCGTTTAAGTGAAGGAACATCATGGACTGCGCACTGATCCGCGCCATAGAACTCGGGACCCAATTTTGCCTTGATTTTGGCCTAATTTGACAATTCTTGTGAAACCTGAAATTGTAGGTCTCACCTTATCTTTCTAGGGACAGCAAGATCACCAAAATCCGATATCTGTAGCTCAAGTTATGCCCTGCACAAGGCAACAAGGTCAGGATGAGTGAAAAATCGAAAAATTAACAATGTTTAGCAATTAAGCCCAATAATGTAAAACCGAAAACAAAGATTATAAAAGTTGTCTAATTTTCGTCTCTATCTGGCTTGTGTGGCTGTAAACTGCTATTTATGCTTGTTAATCGTGACCTAACCCTAGACCAAATTAAGGGCCTCTGAATAAGCTTTCCAACAAAGTATCATAAGCCTTAATTGGGCTTAAAATGAGTAAGTTAGGCCCATATAAGTGAAGGAACTTCATGGACAGTGCACTGATCCGCGCCAGAGAACTCGAGACCCAATATATCCTTGATACTGGCCTTATTTGACAATTCTTGTGAAACCTGAAATTGTAGGACTCTTCCTTATCTTTCTAGGGACAGCAAGATCACCAAAATCCTATATCGGTAGATCTAGTTATGCTCTGTGCAAGGCAACAAGGTCAGGATGAGTGAAAAATACGAAAATTAACAATGTTTAGCAATTAAGCCCAATTAAGCCCAATAATGTAAAACCAAAAACAATGATAGTAAAAGTTGTCTGATTTCTCTCTCACTCTGGATTGTGCGGCTGTAAACTGCTATTTAGGCTAATTATTCCCGGCCTATCCCTATACCAAATTAAGGTCCTCTGAATAAGCTTTCCAACAAGGTATCATATGCCTTAATTGGGCTTAAGATGAGTAAGTTAGGCCCATTTAAATGAAGCAATATCAAGGACTGTGCACTGATCCGCGCCAGAGAACTCTGGACCCAATTTAGCCTTGATTTTGGCCTAATTTGACAATCCTTGTGAAACCTGAAATTGGAGGTCTCTTCCTTATCTTTCTACGGACAGTAAGATCACCAAAATCCGATATCCGTAGCTCTAGTTATGCTCTGCGCAAGGCAACAAGGTGAGGATGAGTGAAAAATCCAAAAATTATCAATGTTTAGCAATTAAGCCCAATTAAGCCCAATAAAGTAAAAGCAAAAATAATGATTGTAAAAGTTGTCTAATTTCTGTCTCACTCTGGCTTGTGCGGCTGTAAACTGCTATTTATGCTTACTATTCCTGACCTAACCCTAGACCAAATTAAGGGCCTCTGAATAAGCTTTCCAACAAGGTATTATATGCCTTAATTGGGCTTAAGACGAGTAAGTTAGGCCCATTTAAGTGAAGGAACATCATGGATTGCGCACTGATCCACGCCAGAGAACTCGGGACCCAATTTAGCATTTATTTTGGTCTAATTTGACAATTCTTGTGAAACATAAAATTGTGGGTTTCTTCCTAATCTTTCTAGGGACAGCAAGATCACCAAAATCCGATTTCTGTAACTCTAGTTATGCTCTGCACAAGGCAACAAGGTCAGGATGATTGAAAAATCTGAAAATTAACAATGTTTAGCTATTAAGCCCAATAATATAAAACTAAAAATAATGATTGTAAAAGTTATCCAATTTCCCTCTCTCTCTGACTTGTGCGGATGTAAACTCCTATTTATGCTTATTAATCCTGACCTAACCCAATACCAAATTAAGGGCATCTGAATAAGCTTTTTAACAAGGTATCATATGCCTTAATTGGGCTAAAGATGAGTAAGTTAGGCCTATTTAAGTGAAAGAACTTCATGGAGTGCGCATTGATCCGTGCCAAAGAACTCGGGACCCATTTTATCCTTGATTTTGGCCTAATTTAATTATTCTTGTGAAACCTGAAATTGTAGGTCTCTTCCTTATCGTTCTAGTGACAACAAGATTACCAAAATCCGATATCTATAGCTCAAGTTATGCTCTGTGCAAGGCAACAAGGTCAGGATGAGTGAAAAATCCGAAAATTAACAATGTTGAGCAATTAAGAAGAATTAAGCAAAATAATGTAAAAGCAAAAACAATGATTATAAAAGTTGTCTAATTCAAGTCTCTCTCTGCCTTGTGTGACCGTAAACTGCTATTTATGCTTATTAATCATTACCTATCCCTAGACTAAATTAAGGGCCTCTGAATAAGCTTTCCAACAAGGTATCATATGCCTTAATTGGGCTTAAGATGAGTAAGTTAGGCCCTTTTAAGTGAAGGAGCGTTATGGACTGCGCACTGATCCTTGCCAGAGAACTCGGGACCCAATTAGCCTTGATTTTGGCCCAATTTGACAATTCTTGTGAAACCTGAAATTATGGGTCTCTTCCTTTTCTTTCTAGGGACAGAAACATCACCAAAATCCAATATCTGTAACTCTAGTTATGCTCTACGCAAGGCAACAAGGTCAGGATGAGTGAAAAATCCAAAAATTAACAATGTTTAGCAATTAAGCCCAATTAAGCCCAATAATGTAAAAGAAAAAACAATGATTGTAAAAGTTGTCTAAATTCCGTCTCTCTCTGGCTTGTGCGACTGTAAACTGCTATTTATGCATATTAATCCTGACCTAACCCTAGACCAAATTAGGGGCCTCTTAATAAGCTTTCCAACAAGGTATCATAAGTCTTAATTGGGCTTAAGTTGAGTAAGTTAGGCCCATTTAAGTGAAGGAACATCATGGACTGCGCACCGATCCGTGCCAGAGAACTCGGAACCAATACATCCTTGATATTGGCCTTATTTGACAATTCTTGTGAAACCTGAAATTGTAGGTCTAACCTTATATTTCTAGGGAAAGAAACATCACCAAAATCCAATATCTGTAGCTCCATTTATGCTATGCGCAAGACAACAAGGTCAGGATGAGCGAAAAATCCGAAAATTAACAATGTTTACCAATTAAGGCCAATTAAGCCCAATAATGTAAAAGTAAAAACCTTGATTGTAAAAGTTGTCTAATTTTCGTCTCTCTCTGGCTTGTGCGGCTCTAAACTGCTATTTATGCTTATTAATCCTGACCTAACCCTAGACCAAATTAAGAGCCTCTGAATAAGCTTTCCAACAAGGTATCATATGCCTTAATTGGGCTTAAGATGAGTAAGTTAAGCCCTTTAAGTGAAGGAACATCATGGAATGCACACTAATCCGCGCCAGTGAACTCGGGACCCAATTTAGCCTTGATGTTGGCCTAATTTGACAATTCTAGTGACACCTGAAATTGTAGGTCTCTTCCTTATCATTCTAGGGACAACAAGATCATCAAAATCCGATATTTGTAGCTCTAGTTATGCTCTGCGCAAGGAAACAAGGTCAGGATGAGTGAAAAATCCGAAAATTAACAATGTTTAGCAATTAAGCCCAATAATGTAAAAGCAAAAACAATAATTGTAAAAGTTGTCTAATTTCCGTCTCTCTCTGGCTTGTGTGACTGTAAACTGTTATTTATGCTTATTAATCATGACCTACTGCTAGACCAAATTAAGGGCCTCTGAATAAGCTTTCCAACAAGGTATCATATGCCTTAATTGGGCTTAAGATGATTAAGTTAGGCCCATTAAAGTAAAGGAACATCACGGACTGCTTGCTGATCCGCGCCAGAGAACTCGGGACCCAATTTAGCCTTGAGTTTGGCCTAATTTGACAATTCATGTGAAACCTGATATTGTAGGACTCTTCCTTATCTTTCCAGGGACAGCAAGATCACCAAAATCCTATATCGGTAGCTCTAGTTATGCTCTGCGCAAGGCAACAAGGTCAGGATGAGTGAAAAAAACGAAAATTAACAATGTTTAGCAATTAAGCCCAATAATGTAAAAGCAAAAACAATGATTGTAAAAGTTGCCGAATTTCTGTTTCTCTCTGGCTTGTGCGGCTGTAAACTGCAATTTATGCTTATTAATCATGACCTAACCCTAGAAAAAATTAAGGGCCTCTGAATAAGCTTTCTAACAAGGTATCATATGCCTTAATTGGGCTTAAGATGAGTAAGTTAGACCCATTTAAGTGAAGGAACACCATGACTGTGCTCTAATCCGCTACCGAGAACTCGGGACCCAATTTAGCCTTAATTTTGGCCTAATTTGACAATTCTTTGGATATCTGAAATTGTAGGTCTCTTCCTTATCTTTCTGGGGACAACAAGATCACCAAAATCCAATATCTGTAGCTCTAGTTATGCTCTGCGCAAGGCATCAAGGTCAAGATCAGCGAAAAATCCGAAAATTAACAATGTTTAGCAATTAAGCCCAATAATGTAAAAACAAAAACAATGATTGTAAAAGTTGTCTAATTTTAGTCTCTCTCTGGCTTGTGCGGCTGTAAACTGCTATTTATGCTTATTAATCCTGACCTTACCGTAGACCAAATTAAGGGCCTCTGAATAAAATTTTCGACAGGGTATCATATGCCTTAATTGGGCTTAAGACGAGTAAGTTTCGCCTATTTAAGTGAAGGAACATCATGGACTGTATACCGATCCGCGCCAGAGAACTCGAGACCCAATTTAGCCTTGATTTTGGCCTAATTTGACAATTCTTTTGAAACCTGAAATTGTAGGGCTCTTCCTTATCTTTCTAGGGACAACAAGATCACCAAAATCCAATATCTGTAGCTCTAGTTATGCTCTGTGCAAGGCAACAAGGTCAGGATGAGTGAAAAATCCGAAAATTAAATATGTTTAGCAATTAAGCCCAATTAATCCCAATAATGTTAAAGTAAAAACAATGATTGTAAAAATTGCTTAATTTCCATCTCTCTTTGACTTGAGCGGCTGTAAACTGCTATTTATGCTTATTAATCCTAACCAGTACTAGACCAGATTAATGCCCTCTGAATAAGCTTTCCAAAAAGGTATCATATGCCTTAATTGGGCATAAGATGAGTAAGGAAGGCCCATTTAAGTGAAGGAACAACATGGACTGCGCACTGATCCGTGCTAGGGAACTCGGGACCCAATTTAGCCTTGATTTTGGCCTATTTTGACAATTCTAGTGAAACCTGAAATTGCCAGTCTCTTCTTTAGCTTTCTTGGGACAACAAGATCACCAAAATCCGATATCTGTAGCTCTAGTTATGCTCTGCGCCAGGCAACAAGGTCAGGATGAGTGAAAAATCCGAAAATTAACAATGTTTAGCAATTAAGCCCAATACTATAAAAGCAAAAACAATGATTGTAAAAGTTGTCTAATTTCCGTCTCTCTCTGGCTTGTGCGGCTGTAAACTGCTATTTATGCTCATTAATCATGACCAAACCCTGGTCCAAAATAAAGGCTTCTGAATAAGCTTTCGAACAAGATATCATATGCCTTAATTAGGCTTAAGATGAGTAAGTTAGGCCCATTTAGGTGAAGGAACTTCATGGACTGCGCATTGATTCGCGCCAGAGAACTCGGGACCCAATTTAGCAATGATTTTGGCCTAATTTAACAATTCTAGTGACACCTGAAATTATAGGTCTCTTCCTTATCTTTCTAGGGACAACAAGATCACCAAAATCCGATATCTATAGCTCTAGTTATGCTCTGTGCAAGGCAACAAGGTCAGGAAGAGTGAAAAATCCGAAAATTAACAATGTTTAGCAATTAAGCCCAATAAAGTAAAAGAAAAAACAATGATTGTAAAAGTTGTCTAATTTTCGTCTCTCTCCAGATTTTGCAGTTGTAAACTGTTATTTAGGCTTATTAATCTTGACCTAACCATAGACCGAATTAAGGGCATCTGAATAATCTTTTCAACAAGGTATCATATTCCTTAGTTGGGCTTAATATGAGAAAGTAAGGCCTATTTAAGAGAAGGAACACCATGGACTGCGCATTGATCCCTGCGAGAGAACTTGGGACCCAATTTACACTTGATTTTGTCCTAATTTACCTGAAATTGTAGGTCTCTTCCTTATCTTTCTAGGGACAGCAAGATCACCAAAATCCGAAATTTGTAGCTTTTGTAATACTCTGCGCAAGGCAACAAGGTCAGGATGAGTGAAAAATCCGAAAATTAACAATGTTTAGCAATTAAGCCCAATAATGTAAAAGCAAAAACAATGATTGTAGAAGTTGTCTAATTTTCGTCTATCTTTGGCTTGTGCGGCTGTAAACTGCTATTTATTATTAATCATGACCAAACCCTAGACCAAATTAAGGGCCTCTGAATAAGCTTTCCAACAAGGTATCATATGCCTTAATTGGGCTTAAGATGAGTAAGTTAGGCCCATTTAAGTGAAGGAACATCATGGACTGCACACTGATCCGCGCCAGAGAACTCGGGACCCAATTTAGCCTTGATTTTGGCAAAATTTGACAATTCTTGAGAAACCTGAAATTGTAGGTCTCTTTCTTATTTTTCTAGGGACAACAAGATAACCAAAATCCGATATCTATAGCTCTAGTTATGCCCTACGCAAGGCAACAAGGTCAGGACGAGTGTAAAATCCGAAAATTAACAATGTTCAGCAATTAATTCCAATTAAGCCCAATAATGGTAAAGTAAAAACAATGACTGTAAAAGTTGCTTAATTTCCGTCTCTCTCTGGCTGGAGCGGTTGTAAAATGCTATTTATGCTTATTAATCCAGACCAGCCCTAGACCTAATTAAGGGCCTCTGAATAAGCTTTTCAACAAGGTATCATATGCCTTAATTGGGCTTAAGAAGAGTAAGTAAGGCCCATTTAAGTGAAGGAACATCATGGACGGCACACTGATCCTCGCCAGAGAACTCGGAAACCAATTTAGCCTTGATTTTGGCCTAATTTGACAATTCTTGTAAAACCTGAAATTGTAGGTTTCTTCCTTTTCATTCTAGGGACAACAAGGGCACCAAATTCCGATATCTGTAGCTCTAATTATGCTCTGCGCAAGGCAACAAGGTCAGGATTAGTGAAAAATACGAAAATTAACAATTTTAGCAAATGAGCCCAATAATGTAAAAGCAAAAACAATAATTGTAAAAGTTTTCTAATTTCAGTCTCTCTCTGGCTTGTGCGACTGTAAACTACTATTTATGCTTCTTAATCCTGACCTAACCCTAGACCAAAGTAAGGGCCTCTGAATATGCTTTTCAACAAGGTATCATATGCCTTGATTGGGCTTAAGATGAGTAAGTAAGGCCCATTTAAGTGAAGGAACATCATGGACTACACACTTATCCTCGCCAGAGAACTCGGAACCCAATTTAGCCTAGATTTTGGCCTAATTTGACAATTCTTTTGAAACCTGAAATTGTAGGTATCTTCCTGGCCTTTCTAGGGACAACAAGATCACCAAAATCTGATATATGTAGCTCTAGTTTTGCTCTGCGCAAGGCAACAAGGTCAGGATGAGTGAAAAATCCGAAAATTAACAATGTTAGCAATTAAGCCCAATAATGTAAAAGTAAAAACAATGATTGTAAAAGTTGTCTAATTTCCATCTATCTCTGACTTGTGCTGCTGTAAACTGCTATTTATGCTTATTAATCATGACCTAATCCTAGATCAAAATAAGGGCCTCTGAATAAGCTTTCCAACAAGGTATCATATGCCTTAATTGGGCTTAAGATGAGTAGGTTAGGCCCATTTAAGTGAAGGAACATCATGGATTGCTCATTGATCCGCGCCAGAGAACTCGGGACCCAATTTAGCCTTGATTTTGGCCTAATTTGACAATTCTTGTGAAGCTTGAAGTTGTAGGTATCTTCCTTATCTTTCTAGTGACAGCAAGATCACCAAAATCCTATCTGTAGCTCTAGTTATGCTCTGTGCAAGGCAACAAGGTCAGGATGAGTGAAAAATCTGAAAATTAATAATGTTTAGCAATTGAGCCCAATAATGTAAAAGCAAAAACAATGATTGTAAAAGTTTTCTAATTTCCGTCTCTCTCTGGCTTGTGCAGCTGCAAACGGTTATTTATACTTATTAATCCTGACCTAATCCTAGACCAAATTAAGGGCCTCTGAATAAGCTTCCCAACAAGGTTAATATGCCTTAATTGGGCTTAAGATGAGTAGGTTAGGCCCATGTAAGTGACAGAACATCATGGACTGGGCACTGATCCGCGCCAGAGAACTCGGGACCCAATTTAGCCTTGATTTTGGCCTAATTTGACAATTCTTGTGACACTTGAAATTGTAGACCTCTTCCTTATCTTTCTAGGGACCGCAAGATCACCAAAATCCGATATATGTAGCTCTAGTTATGCTCTGCGCAAGGCAACAAGGTCAGGATGAGTGAAAAATCTAAAAATTAACATTGTTTAACAATTAAGCTTTGTAATGTAAAAGCAAAAACATTGATTGGAAAGGTTGTCTAATTTTCGTCTATCTCTGGCTTGTGCTGCTGTAAACTGCTATTTATGCTTGTTAATCCTAACCTAACCCTTGACCAAATTAAGGGCCTCGGAATAAGCTTTCCATCAAGGTATCATATGCCTTAATTCGGCTTAAGGTGAGTAAGTTAGGCCCATTTAAGTGAAGGAACATCATGGACTGCGCACTGATCCGCGCCAAAGAACCCGGGACCCAAGTTAGCCTTGATTTTGGCCTAATTTGACAATTCTTGTGAAACATGAAATTGTAGGTCTCTTCCTTATCTTTCTAGGGACAGCAAGATCACCAAAATCTGATATATGTAGCTCTAGTTATGCTCTGCGCAGGGCAGCAAGGTCAGGATGAGTGAAAAATCCGAAAATTAACAATGATTAGCAATTAAACCCAATAACGTAAAAGCAAAAACAATGATTGTAAAAGTTGTCTAATTTCCGTATCTCTCTGGCTTGTGTTGCTGTAAACAGCTATTTATGCTTATTAATCTTGACCTAACCCTAGACCAAATTAAGGGTCTCTGAATAAGATTTCCAACAAGGTATCATATTCCTTAATTGGGCTTAAGATGAGTAAGTTATGTCCATTTAAGTGAAGGAACAACATGGACTACGCACTGATCAGCGCCAGAGAACTTGGGACCCAATTTATCCTTATTTTGGCCTAATTTGATAATTCTTGTGAAACCCGAAATTGTAGGTCTCTTCCTTATCTTTCTAGGGACAACATGATCACCAAAATCCGATATTTGTAGCTCTAGTTATGCTTTGCGCAAGGCAACAAGGTCAGAATGAGTGAAAAATCGGAAAATTAACAATGTTTAGTAATTATGCCCAATAATGTAAAAGCAAAAACAATGATTGTAAAAGTTACCTAATTTCTGTCTCTCTCTGGCTTGTACGGCTGTAAACAACTATTTATGCTTATTAATCTTGACCTAACCCAATACCAAATTAAGGGCCTCTGAAAAAGCTTTCCAACAAGGTATCATATGCCTTAATTGGGCTTAAGAGTAGTAAGTTAGGTCCATTTAAGTGAAGGAAAATCATGGATTGCGCACTTATCCGCGCTTGAGAACCCGGGACCCAATTTAGCCTTGATTTTGGCCTAATTTGATAATTCTTGTGAAACATGAAGTTGTCGGTCCCTTCCTTATCTTTCTAAGACCAGCAAGATCACCAAAATCTGATATATGTGGCTCTAGTTATGCTCTGTTAAGGCAACAAGGTTAGGATGAGTGAAAAATCCGAAAATTAACAATGTTAGCAATTAAGCCCAATAATGTAAAAGCAACAAAATGATTGTAAAAGTTGTCTAATTTCCATCTATCTCTGACTTGTGCTGCTGTAAACTGCTACTTATGCTTATTAATCAAGACCTAATACTAGATCAAAATAAGGGCCTCTGAATAAGCTTTCCAACAAGGTATCATATGCCTTAATTGGGCTTAAGATGAGTAGGTTAGGCCCATTTAAGTGAAGGAACATCATGGACTGCTCACTGATCCGTGCCAGAGAACTCGGGACCCAATTTAGCGTTGATTTTGGCCTAATTTGATAATTCTTGTGAAGCTTGAAGTTGTAGGTATCTTCCTTATCTTTCTAGTGACAACAAGATCACCAAAATCCTATCTGTAGCTCTAGTTATGCTCTGCGCAAGGCAACAAGGTCAGGATGAGTGAAAAATCCGAAAATTAACAATGTTTAGCAATTGAGCCCAATAATGTAAAAGAAAAAACAATGATTGGAAAGGTTGTCTAATTTTCGTCTATCTCTGGCTTGTGCGGCTGTAAACTGCTATTTATGCTTGTTAATCTTGACCTAACCCTTGACCAAATTAAGGGCCTCTGAATAAGCTTCCCAACAAGGTATCATATGCCTTCATTCGGCTTAAGGTGAGTATGTTTGGCCCATTTAAGTGACAGAACATCATGGACTGGGCACTGATCTGCGCCAGAGAACTCGGGACCCAATTTAGCCTTGATTTTGGCCTAATTTGACAATTCTTGTGACACTTGAAATTGTAGGCCTCTTCCTTATCTTTCTTGGGATAGCAAGATCACCAAAATCCGATATATGTAGCTCTAGTTATGCTCTACGCAAGGCAACAAGGTAAGCATGAGTGAAAAATCCGAAAATTAACAATGTTTAGCAATTAAACCCAATAATGTAAAAGCAAAAACAATGATTGTAAAAGTTGTCTAATTTCCGTCTCTCTCTGGCTTGTGTTGCTGTAAACAGCTATTTATGCTTATTAATCTTGACCTAACCCTAGACCAAATTAAGGGTCTCTGAATAAGATTTCCAACAAGGTATCATATTCCTTAATTGGGCTTAAGATGAGTAAGTTATGTCCATTTAAGTGAAGGAACAACATGGACTATGCACTGATCAGCTCCAGAGAACTTGGGACCCAATTTATCCTTGATTTTGGCCTAATTTGATAATTCTTGTGAACCCGAAATTGTAGGTCTCTTCCTTATCTTTCTAGGGACAACAAGATCACCAAAATCCGATATTTGTAGCTCTAGTTATGCTCTGCGCAAGCCAACAAGGTCAGGATGAGTGAAAAATCCGAAAATTAACAATGTTTAGTAATTATGCCCAATAATGTAAAAGCAAAAACAATGATTGTAAATGTTACCTAATTTCTGTCTCTCTCTGGCTTGTACGGCTGTAAACAACTATTTATGCTTATTAATCTTGACCTAACCCAATACCTAATTAAGGGCCTCTGAAAAAGCTTTCCAACAAGGTATCATATGCCTTAATTGGGCTTAAGATTGGTAAGTTAGGTCCATTTAAGTGAAGGAAAATCATGGACTGCGCACTTATCCACGCTTGAGAACCCGGGACCCAATTTAGCCTTGATTTTGGCCTAATTTGATAATTCTTGTGAAACATGAAGTTGTAGGTCCCTTCCTTATCTTTCTAAGACTAGCAAGATCACCAAAATCTGATATATGTAGCTCTAGTTATGCTCAGTTAAGGCAACAAGGTTAGGATGAGTGAAAAATCCAAAAATTAACAATGTTTAGCAATTAAACCCAATAATGTAAATGAAACAACAATGATTGTAAAAGTTGTCTAATTTCCGTCTCTCTCTGGCTTAATTGGGCTTCAGATGAGTAAGTTAGGCCCATTTAAGTGAAGGAACATCAAGCTTGTTGAAAAATGATGCCATTTTCAACTTTGATGACAACTGCAAAAAGGCGTTTGATTTCCTGAAGAAGGCACTGACCTCTAGCCCCATCATCCAGCCCCCTGACTGGACCCTCCCTTTTGAGCTCATGTGTGACGCTTATAACTATGTTGTGGGGGCAGTCCTTGCACAAAGGGTGGGCAAGGCTGCCCATGTGATCTATTATGCTTGTAGAACTTTGGATGTTGCACAGGCTATTTACACCACTACTGAAAAGGAACTTCTAGCTATTGTTTTTGCTCTTGATAAATTTAGATCATATTTGCTAGGTTCCAAGGTTGTTGTTTTCACTGACCATGCATCTTTGAAGTACTTGTTGAAGAAACCAAAAGCAAAACCGAGATTGATTCGGTGGATGTTGTTGCTCCAAGAATTTAATGTGGAGATTAAGGACAAGAGTGGAGCTGAGAACTTGGTGACTGATCACTTGAGCAGAATAGAAAGGGATGAAAATCCTTCTCCCATCCAGGATGACTTTCCTGATGAGCAGCTTTTACAGTTGCATGGGGTAACTCCTTGGTTTGCTGATATTGTTAACTATCTTGTTGATAGTGTTTTTCTGACAGGTGCAACTAGGTCACAAGTCCACAAACTCAAGAGTGACGCCAAGTACTATGTTTGGGATGATCCATTTCTTTGGAAATTTGGCAGTGATTAGGTAATTAGAAAATGTGTCCCCGACTATGAGATTGAGTCTATTTTACATTTTTCTCATGCCTCTCATGTAGGGGGACACTTTGGGCCACAAAGGACTGCAAGGAAAGTCCTAGACTCAGGTTTTTATTGGCCCACCATTTTTAGAGATGCATATGAGGTTTACCGGACTTGTAAAGAGTGTCAGACAGCAGGTACAGCCATCACTCGTAAGAGTGAAATGCCTCAGCAGCCTATGCTTTTCTGTGAGGTGTTTGATGTGTGGGTAATTCACTTTATGGGTCCTTTCCCTGCATCTTTTGGTTTTCTCTATATTTTATTGGCTGTTGACTATGTTTCAAAGTGGGTGGAAGCTATCCCCACTAGGACTGATGATTCTAGAGTTGTTGCAAATTTTGTCAGGTCCAATATTTTTTGCAGGTTCGGCATACCTCGTGCTATCATAAGTGACCAAGGCACTCATTTCTGCAACCGCACCATGGAAGCTTTACTCCGGAAGTATGGATTTGTGCACATGGTCTCCACTGCATACCATCCCCAAACTAATGGGCAGCATGAGATCTCAAACAGGGAGATCAAACAGATCTTAGAGAAAGTGGTGCAGCCAAGTAGGAGGGACTGGAGCCGCCGTCTAGAAGACTCACTTTGGGCTCAAAGAACAGCTTTTAAGACAACAATAGGGATGTCCCCCTATAGACTTGTGTTCGGTAAGGTGTGTCATCTGCCTGTGGAAGTTGAACACCGTGCTTATTGGGCGGTCAAAAGCTGTAACTTGGAAATGCAAAAAGCAGCCATTGAAAGGAAACTCCAATTGCAACAGCTTGAAGAGCTTAGGCTGGAAGCCTATGAAAGCTCTCGAATTTATAAAGAGAAAACTAAGCACTTCCATGATAGGATGATTTCTAGGAAGGAATTCTTTGTGGGCCAATAGGTTTTATTGTTTAACTCCCGCCTGAAAGTGATGGCTGGGAAACTTCGATCCACGTGGGTTGGCCCATTTGTTGTCACTAATGTTTTCCCTCATGGTGCAGTAGAAATAAAGAGTGCAGGTAGCAACAAAGTTTTTAAGGTTAACGGGCAGCGCTTGAAGCTATTCCATGAGAGCTCGGTGCCTGAAGATGCTACTGTTGAGGAGCTCTCCTTGGGAGAGCCCACCTACACTACAACTTGATCGGGGAACACCTTCTCCTTTCCCTCACTCTTGTTTTATATCTATGTTCTTTCATTGAGGACAATGTATGTTTTAAGTGTGGGGGAGGGAACCACTTGTTTTGTTTTTGTTTCCTTGTTTGTGTTACTTTGAGTCGTTGTGTGTGAGTCTTGTGTCGGTGAGCTTGTTGGGTTTCAATCAGATGTTGCATAGATGAATTGCATGATATGTGTTGACTGTTGATGATTTTCCCCTAGGTCTTAAAAATTGAAAATTGATCCCCATGTGAAAAATTGAAAATTGAACTTTGAGATATTCTGTTGTGATTGTATGATTTATGATAAGTTTGGGGTGAAGAGTGCACACACTAGGGATTGAATCTCGGTCAAACAATTTGCAAAAAATTGTCCAGGTGAGGATTTGAGCCTCCAACATGTTTTTAATAGTGTGAATCACTTTCAAGTTACACTTTCCCGGATTTGCTTGAAGCTCTTCATGGTTTGCATGTTCATGTGTTGCATCAAATGATTTAGGCAATTTTCTTTGAATTAATTAATTGGCTTGAAAAGAACCATCCCTAATGCATGTTCCCTAGTTAGCCACATTGAGCCTAATTAGCCTATTGTTTCTTGATGACCTTATGTTATAAGCCAAAAATCTGGAAAAACCATGTTAACCCAATCTTAGGATTAGGAGATCATGAATGCTTAGCAAGAAAAAGGTTTGCAAGAAGCTAAGTTTGGGGTGGCTGCGAGGATATGATGTGTTGTTTTGGATTGAGAAAAAGAAAAAAAAAATAAAGGTTGGAGCCAAAGGACAAAAAGAAAAAAAAATAAAAGAACAAAATGTCAAAAAGGGGTATTAGAAGAAAAAGGTCGTAGTCACCCAAGGCAAAAAGAAAAATGGAAAAAGGAACTTGAGTGGAAATTGAATGTATCAAAATGCTCATGCTCTCTTAGTTCCTAGGGACTTAAGCCTAGTACCTTTGAATATCCTACCCTTAGCCAGGCCCCATTACAACCTTTAAAAGACCTTTTGATGTTGCATGCATGTTTTCGTGGAAACCTTGATTGAGATGAAAATCAAATTCATGGGAAGTGCTCTTGAAATGTGAAATTGAGTGAAAGCTTCATAGCCTAGACAAATTGAGCGAATGAGTGAAAAATTAAATGCCCTTGTGAGGAAGGCAATTGTTTGAAATTGGTGATTTCCATTTTGTGTGTAACTTGGATCCTCAACTCAGATTACTGATTGCATGAATGATGGAATTCTCAATGGTTTAAAGTAAATGAATGTGGGGGATTACATTGTTGAAAAAGGGGGGAAACATTTAAGGGAAATTGTTTTACTAGAATTGCACGAAATCTGTGCGAAATTGGTTGAACCCTTTAAGCTTGCCAAGTTTGAGTCCTTTTGAGTTTTAGTTTGCTAGGGGACAAACAAAGTCTAAGTTTGGGGTAGTTTGATCAGCCTCTGGCTCGACTAGTTTTTAACTAGTAAGACCATAGGTTTTATTCGAGTTTAATCTCGATTTCGCCCAAATTTGGATGTAATTGTCCTCAAGTAACATTTTGAGTCTCTTAAGTAGTTTTAGGGTATTTTAGTTGATTTTGAGTCAAATAAAGCGCTTACTGCTATTTCATGTTTTCAGGTTGATAAGAAAAGCAAGAAGGGAAGAACACCTGAAGCAGAGGCCATCATGCCCAGGCCGTGACACTGGTCACGGCCGTGATGAGCTACCCATGGAAGACAGAAAGGATCACGGCCCAGCCGTGACACACATCACGAGCGTGATGAGGAGATCATGAAAGTCAGAAAGCATCACGGCCCTGGCGTGACATACATCACGGCCCAGGCGTGACACACATCACGGGCGTGATGAGAAGACCCAGAAAGTCAGAGTTGATCACGGCCCAGCCGTGATGGAGGTCACGGCCGTGAGAGAAAAGCACCCAAAGTCAGAAGCGATCACGGTCTGGCCGTGATAGGCATCACGGTCGTGACGGACCAGAATTTGAATACGCGCCCTTGACAGAAGTGGTCACGGCCTGGCCGTGACGGCCATCACGGTCGTGACGCGCGACCTCTTTATAAATAGGAACGCAACAGACACAGAAAAGCATCCAATTTTCACAGTTTTACATAATTTTTCTAGGTTTTGTTATACCCTTGATGGAGAACTAATTCCCTTGGGTTAATCTGCTGTAATCGGGTTCCGCCGACACTTGAGATTCTGTAATTCCTGGATTAAATTGCTTCTTCCTTTCAATACTATCCTGTACGTTCTGTTTGCTTAATTCGGGATTATATATAATAGGTATTGATTTGTTTCAATGATTTTATGTTCCTATATCTAATCGCGTTTGCTTAATTCGTGTGTGTTCAATCGTGTTTTCTTAATTCACGAGTGCTTCAACCCGTTTTCTTAATTCGGGAATTGGGAACATATATCGTGTAGTGCCAATTTCGCTTGTTAATTGTTGCTACAATCGAAAAGGGATTAGAATCCTCTTAGGGAATGGGAATTATATGAATCGATGATAGTGGGAAACCGAGAACAGTAGATTAATCGTTTTGATCATTGATATTCACTTATTTCTTAATTGCACCGTTCTTTTAATTGAATCTCTCAATCTGAACCCCCCCCCCCCCCCAAACTGATTTTTTTTGCGAGTAACAATCCAAGAGTCCTTGTG
>CM061066.1:12015993-12050547 GCA_030762895.1 Sophora flavescens
TCGGGAACCCAATTGAGCCTTGATGTTGGCCTAATTTGACAATTCTTGTGACACCTGAAATTGTAGGTTTCTTCCTTATCATTCTAGGGACAGCAAGATCATCAAAATCCAATATCTGTAGCTCTAGTTATGCTCTGCGCAAGGCAACAAGGCCAGGATGAGTGAAAAATTCGAAAATTAACAATGTTTATCAATTAAGCCCAATAATGTAAAAGCAAAAACAATGATTGTAAAAGTTGTCTAATTTTCGTCTCTCTGTGGCTTTTGCGACTGTAAACTACTATTTATGATTATTAATCATGACCTAATCCTTGACCAAAGTAAGGGCCTCTGAAAAAGCTTTCCAACAAGGTATCATATGCCTTAATTGGGCTTAAGATGAGTAAGTTAGGCCCATTTAAGTGAAGGAACATCATGGACTGCACACTGATCCGCGCCAGAGAACTCGGGACCTAATATAGCCTTGATATTGTCCTTATTTGAAAATTCTTGTGGAACCTAAAATTGTAGGACTCTTCCTTATCTTTCTAGGGACAACAAGATCACCAAAATCCTATATCGGTATCTCTAGTTATGCTCTGCGCAAGGCAACAAGGTGAGGATGAGTGAAAAATCCAAAAATTAACAATGTTTAGCAATTAAGCCCAATTAAGCCCAATAATGTAAAATCAAAAACAAAGATTGTAAAAGTTGTCTGATTTCTGTCTCACTCTGGCTTGTACGGCTATAAACTGCTATTTATGCTTATTATTCCTGACCTATCCCTATACCAAATTAAGGACCTCTGAATAAGTTTTCCAACAAGGTATCATATGCCTTAATTGGGCTTAAGATGAGTAAGTAAGTCCCATTTAAGTTAAGGAACATCATGGACTGTGCATTGATCCGCACTAGAGAACCCGGGACCCAATTTAGCCTTGATTTTGGCGTAATTTGACAATTCTTGTGAAACCTGAAATTTTAGATCTCTTCCTTATCTTTCTAGGGACAGCAAGATAACCAAAATCCGATATCTGTCGCTCTAGTTATGCTATGCGCAAGGCAACAAGGTAAGGATGAGTGAAAAAATCGAAAATTAACAATGTTTTGCAATTAAGCCCAATAATGTAAAAGCAAAAATAATGATTGTAAAAGTTGTCTAATTTCGGTCTCTCTCTGGCTTGTGCGACTATAAACTTCTATTTATGCTTATTAATCATGACCTAACCCTAGACCAAATTAAGGGTCTCTGAATAAGCTTTCCAACAAGGTATCATATGCCTTAATTGGGCTTAAGATGAGTAAGTTAGGCCCATTTAAGTGAAGGAACATCATGGACTGCACACTGATCCGCGCCAGAGAACTCGGGACCTAATATAGCCTTGATATTGACCTTATTTGATAATTCTTGTGGAACCTAAAATTGTAGGACTCATCCTTATCTTTCTAGGGACAACAAGATCACCAAAATCCTATGTCGGTAGCTCTAGTTATGCTCTGCGCAAGGCAACAAGGTCAGTATGAGTGAAAAATCCAAAAATTAACAATGTTTAGCAATTAAGCTGAATAATGTAAAACCAAAAACAATGATTGTAAAAGTTGTCTGATTTGTCTCACTCGGGATTGTGTGGCTGTAAACATCTATTTATGCTTATTAATCATAACCTAACCCTAGACCAAATTAAGCACCTCTGAAAAAGCTTTCCAACAAGGTATCATATGCCTTACTTGAGCTTAAGAGGAGTAAGTTAGACCCATATAAGTGAAGGAACATCATGGACTGCGCACAAATCCGTGCCAGAGAACTCGGGACCCAATTTAGCCATGATTTTGGCCTAATTTGTCAATTCTTGTGAAACATGAAACTATGGGTTTCTTCCTAATCTTTCTAGGGACATCAAGATCACCAAAATCCGACATCTGTAACTCTAGTTATGATATGCACAAGGCAACAAGATAAGGATGAGTGAAAAATCCGAAAATTAACAATGTTTAGCAATTAAGCTCACTTAAGCCCAATAATATAAAAGAAAAAACAATGATTGTAAAAAGTTGTCTAATTGTCATCTCTCTATGGCTTGTGCCACTGTAAACTCCTATTTATGCTTATTAATCATGACCTAACTCTATAGCAAATTAAGGGCCTCTGAATAAGTTTTCCAACAAGGTATCATATGCCTTATTTGGACTTAAGATGAGTAAGTTAGGCCCATTTAAGTGAAGGAACATCATGGACTGTGCACTGATCCGCGCCAGAGAACTCGGGAGCCAATTTTGCCATGATTTTGGCCTAATTTGACAATTCTTGTGAAACCTGAAATTGTAAGTCTTTTCCTTATCTCTAATGGGACAGCAAGATCCCCAAAATCCGATATCTGCAGCTCTATTTATGCTCCGCGCAAGGCAACAAGGTAAGGATGAGTGAAAAACCCAAAAAATAACAATGTTTAGCAATTAAGCCCAATAATGTAAAAGCAAAAACAATGATTGTAAAAGTTGTCTAATTTCCGTCTCTCTCTGGCTTTTGCGGCTGTAAACTGCTATTTGTGCTCATTAATCCTAACCTAACCCTAGACCAAATTAAGGGCCTCGGAATAAGCTTTCCAACAAGGTATCATATGCCTTAATTGGGCATAGGATGAGTATGTTAGAACCATTTATGTTTAGGAACATCATGGACTACGCACTGATCCTTGCCAGAGAACTCGGGACCCAATTTATCCTTGATTTTCGCTTAATTTGACAATTCATGTGAAACATGAAATTGTAGGTCTCTTCCTTATCTTTCTAGGGACAACAAGATCACCAAAATCCGACATCTGTAACTCTAGTTATGCTCTGTGCAAGGTAACAAGGTCAGGATGAGTGAAAAATCCGAAAATTAACAAAGTTGAGCAATTAAGCCCAATTAAGACCAATAATGTAAAAGCAAAAACAATGATTGTAAAAGCCCAATTATCTCTCTCTGGCTTGTGCGGCTGTAAACTGCTATTTATTCTTATTAATCCTGACCTAACCCTAGACCAAATTAAGAGCCTCCGAATAAGCTTTCCAACAAGATATCATATGCCTTAATTGGGATTAAGATGAGTAAGTTAAGCCATTTAAGTGAAGGAACATCATGGACTGCCCACTAATACACACGAGAAAACTCGGGACCCAATTGAGCCTTGATGTTGGCCTAATTTGACAATTCTTGTGAAACCTGAAATTGTAGGTCTCTTCCTTATCTTTCTAGTGACAGCAATATCACCAAAATCCAATATCTGTAGCTCTAGTTATGCTCTGCGCAAGGCAACAAGGTCAGGATGAGTGAAAAATCCAATAATTAACAATGTTAAGCAATTAAGCCCAATTAAGCCCAATAATGTAAAAGCAAAACAATGATTGTAAAAGTTGTCTAATTTTCGTCTCTCTCTGGCTTGTGTGGCTATAAACTGCTATTTATGCTTAATAATCTTGACCTAACCCTGGACCAAATTAAGGGCCTCTGAATAAGCTTTCAAACAAGGTATCATATGCCTTAATTGGGCTTAAGATGAGTAAGTTAGGCCAATTTAAGTGAATGAACATCATGGACTGCGCTCTGATCCACACCATAGAACTTAGGACCCAATTTAACCTTGATTTTGGCCTAATTTGACAATTCTTGGGAAACCCGAAATTGTAGGACTTTTCCATATCTTTCTAGGGACAGCAAGATCACCGAAATCCGATATCTGTAGCTCTAGTTATGCTCTGCACAAGGCAACAAGGTCAGGATGAGTGAAAAATCCGAAAATTAACAATGTTTAGCAATTAACCCCAATTAAGCCCAATAATGTAAAAGGAAAACAATGATTGTAAAAGTTGTCTAATTTTCGTCTCTCTCTGGCTTGTGTGGCTATAAACTACTATTTATGCTTAATAATCTTGACCTAACCCTAGACCAAGTAAAGGGTCTCTGAATAAGCTTTCAAACAGGGTATCGTATGCCTTAATTGGGCTTAAGACGAGTAAGTTAGGCCCATTTTAGTGAAGGAACATCATGGATTGCGCACTGATCCACGCCAGAGAACTCGGGACCCAATTTAGCATTGATTGTGGCCTAATTTGACAATTCTTGTGAAACATGAAATTGTGGGTTTCTTCCTAATCTTTCTAGGGACAGCAAGATCACCAAAATCTGATATCTGTAACTCTAGTTATGCTCTGCACAAGGCAACAAGGTCAGGATGATTAAAAATCCGAAAATTAACAATGTTTAGCAATTAAGCCCAATAATATAAAACAAAAAACAATGATTGTAAAAGTTGTCTAATTTCCGTCTCTCTATGACTTGTGCGGCTGTAAACTCCTATTTATGCTTATTAATCCTTACCTAACCCTATACCAAATTAAGGGCCTCTGAATAAGCTTTTTAACAAGGTATCATATGCCTTAATTGGGCTTAAGATGAGTAAGTTAGGCCTATTTAAGTGAAAGAACTTCATGGAGTGTGTATTGATCCGCGCCAAAGAACTCGGGACCCAATTTAGCCTTCATTTTGGCCTAATTTAATTATTCTTGTGAAACCTGGAATCGTATGTCTCTTCCTTATCTTTCTAGGGACAGCAAGATCACCAAAATCCTATATCGGTAGCTCTAGTTATGCTGTGTGCAAGGCAACAAGGTCAGGATGAGTGAAAAATCCGAAAATTAACAATGTTTAGCAATTAAGCCCAATTAAGCCCAATAATGTAAAACCAAAAGCAATGATTGTAAAAGTTGTCTAATTTCTGTCTCACTCTGGATTGTGCGGCTGTGAACTGCTATTTATGCTTAATAATCTTGACCTAACCCTAGACCAAATTAAGGGCCTCTGAATAAGCTTTCCAACAAGGTATCATATGCCTTAATTGGGCTTAAGACGAGTAAGTTAGGCCCATTTAAGTGAAGGAACATCATGTTTTGCGCATTGATCCACGCCAGAGAACTCGGGACTCAATTTAGCATTGATTTTGGCCTGATTTGCAATTCTTGTGAAACATGAAATTGTGGGTGTCTTCCTTATCTTTCTAGGGACAGCAAGATAACCAAAATCCGATATTTGTAGCTCTAGTTATGCTCTGTGCAAGGCAACAAGGTCAAGATGAGTGAAAAATTCGAAAATTAACAATGTTTAGCAATTAAGCCCATTTAAGCCCAATAATTTAAAAGCAAAAACATTGATTGCAAAATTTGTCTAATTTTTGTCTCTCTCTGGCTTGTGCGGCTTTAAATTGCCATTTATTCTTATTAATCCTGACCTAACCCTAGACCAAACTAAGGGCCTCTGAATAAGCTTTCCAACAAGGTATCATATGCCTTAATTGGGTTCAAGATGAATAAGTTAGGCCCATTTAAGTGAAGGAACATCTTGGACGGCGCACTGATCCGTGCCAGAGAACTTGGGCCCTAATTTAGCCTTGATTTTGGCATAATTTTAGAATTCTTGTGAAACCTGAAATAGTAGGCCTCTTCCTTATCTTTCTAGGGACTGCAAGATCACCAAAATCCGATATCTGTAGCTCTAGTTATGCTATGCGCAAGGCAACAAGGACAGGATGACTGAAAAATCTGAAAATTAACAATGTTAAGCAATTAAGCCCAATAATGTAAAAGCAAAAACAATGATCGTAAAAGATGTCTAATTTTTGTCTCTCTCTGGCTTGTGCGGCTGTAAACTGCTATTTATGCTTATTAATCCTGACCTAAACCTAGACCTAATTAAGGGCATTTGAATAAGCTTTTCAACAAGGTATCATATGCCTTAATTGGGCTTAAGATGAGTATGTTAGGCCCATTTAACTGAATGAACATCATGGACTGCGCACTGATCCGCGACAGAGAACTCGGGACACAATTTAGCCTTGATTTTGGCCTAATTTGACAATTCATGTGAAACTTGAAATTGTAGGTCTCTTCCTTATCTTTCTAGGGACAGCAAGATCACCAAAATCCGATATTTGTAGCTCTATTTATGCTCTGCGTAAGGCAACATGGTCAGGATGAGTGAAAAATCCGCAAATTAACAATGTTTAGCAATTGAGCCCAATAATGTAAAAGCAAAAACAATGATTGTAAAAGTTGTCTAATTTCTGTCTCTCTCTGGCTTGTGCGGCTTTAAACTGCTATTTATGCTTAGTAATCCTGACCTCACCCTAGACCAAATTAAATGCCTCTGAATAAGCTTTCCAAAAGGTATCATATGCCTTAATTGGGCTTAAGATTAGTAAGTTAGGCCAATTTAAGTGAAGGAACATCATGGACTGCACACTGATCCACGCCAGAGAATTCAGGACCCAATTTAGCCTTGATTTTGGCTTAATTTGACAATTCTTGTGAAACCTGAAATTGTAGGACTTTTCCTTATCTTTCTAGGGACAACAAGATCACCGAAATTCGATATCTGTAGCTTTAGTTATGCTCTGCACAAGGCAACAAGGTCAGGATGAGTGAAAAATCTAGAAATTAACAATGTTTAGCAATTAAGCCCAATTAAGCCCAATAATGTAAAAGCAAAACAATGATTGTAAAAGTTGTCTAATTTTCGTCTCTCTCTGGCTTGTGTGGATATAAACTGCTATTTATGCTTAATAATCTTGAACTAACACTAGACCAAATTAAGGGCCTCTGAATAAGCTTTCAAACAAGGTATCGTATGCCTTAATTTGGCTTAAGTTGAGTAAGTTAGTCCAATTTAAGTGAAGGAACATCATAGACTGTGCACTGATCCACGCCAGAGAACTCAGGACCCAATTTAGCCTTGATTTTCGCCTAATTTGACAATTCTTGTGAAACCTGAAATTGTAGGACTTTTCCTTATCATTCTAGGGACAACAAGATCACCGAAATCCGATATCTGTAGCTCTAGTTATGCTCTGCACAAGGCTACAAGGTCAGGATGAGTGAAAAATCCGAAAATTAACAATGTTTAGCAATTAAGCCCAATAATGTAAAAGCAAAACAATGATTATAAAAGTTGTCTAATTTTCGTCTCTCTCTGGCTTGTGTGGCTTTAAACTGCCATTTTTTCTTATTTAATCCCGACCTAACGCTAGACCAAACTAAGGGCCGCTGAATAAGCTTTCCAACAAGGTATCATATGCCTTAATAGGGTTCAAGATGAATAAGTTAGGACCATTTAAGTGAAGGAACATCATGGACTGCGCACTGATCTGTGCCAGAGAACTCGGGACCCAATTTAGCCTTGATTTTGGCATAATTTTATAATTCTCGTGAAACCTGAAATAGTAGGTCTCTTCCTTATCTTTCTAGGGACAGCAAGATCACCAAAATCCGATATCTGTAGCTCTAGTTATGCTCTGCGCAAGGCAACAAGGTCAGGATGACTGAAAAATCTGAAAATTAACAATGTTAAGCAATTAAGCCCAATAATGTAAAAGCAAAAACAATGATCGTAAAAGTTGTCTAATTTTTGTCTCTCTCTGGCTTGTGCGGATGTAAACTGCTATTTATGCTTATTAATCCTGACCTAACCCTAGACCTAATTTAGGGCCTCTGAATAAGCTTTTCAACAAGGTATAATATGCCTTAATTGGGCTTAAGATGAGTAAGTTAGGCCCATTTAAGTGAATGGACATCTTGGACTGCACACTGATCCACGAGAGAGAACTCGGGACACAATTTAGCCTTGATTTTGGCCTAATTTGACAATTCATGTGAAACTTGAAATTGTAGGTCTCTTCCTTATCTTTCTAGGGACAGCAAGATCACCAAAATCCGATATCTGTAGCTCTATTTATGCTCTGCGCAAGGCAACAAGGTCAGGATGAGTGAGAAATCAAAATTAACAATGTTTAGCAATTAAGCCCAATTAAGCCCAATAATGTAAAAGCAAAAACAATGATTGTAAAAGTTGTTTAATTTTTGACTCCCTCTGGCTTGTGCGGCTTTAAACTTCTATTTATGCTTACTAATCCTGACCTCACCCTAGACCAAATTAAATGCCTCCGAATAAGCTTTCCAAAAGGTATCATATGCCTTAATTGGGCTTAAGATTAGTAAGTTAGGCCAATTTAAGTGAAGGAACATCATGGACTGCGCACTGATCCACGCCAGAGAACTCATGACCCAATTTAGCCTTGATTTTGGCCTAATTTGACAATTCTTGTGAAACCTGAAATTGTAGGACTTTTCCTTATCTTTCTAGGGACAACAAGATCACCGAAATTCGATATCTGTAGCTCTACTTATGCACTGCACAAGGCAACAAGGTCAGGATGAGTGAAAAATCCGAAAATTACCAATGTTTAGTAATTAAGCCCAATTAAGCCCAATAATGAAAAAGCAAAACAATGATTGTAAAAGTTGTCTAATTTCCGTCTCTCTCTGGCTTGTGTCGCTATAAACTACTATTTATGCTTAATAATCTTGACCTAACCCTAGACCAAATTAAGGGCCTCTCAATAAGCTTTCAAATAAGGTATCATATGTCTTAATTGGGCTTAAGATGAGTAAGTTAGGCCAATTTAAGTGAAGGAACATCATGGACTGCGCACTGATCCACGCCAGAGAACTTAGGACCCAATTTAGCCTTGATTTTGGCCAAATTTGACAATTCTTGTGAAACCTGAAATTGTAGGACTCTTCCTTATCCTTCTAGGGACAACAAGATCACCGAAATCCGATATTTGCAGTTCTATTTATGCTCTGCGCAAGGCAACAAGGTCAGGATGAGTGAAAAATCCGAAAATTAACAATGTTTAGCAATTAAGCCCAATAATGTAAAAGCAAAAGCAATGATTGTAAAAGTTGTCTAATTTTTGTCTCTCTCTGGCTTGTGAGGCTGTAAACTGCTATTTATGCTTATTAATCCTGACCTAACCCTAGACCTAATTAAGGGCCTTTCAATACGCTTTTCAACAAGGTATAATATGCATTAATTGGGCTTAAGATGAGTAAGTTAGGCCCATTTAAGTGAATGAACATCATGGACTGCGCACTGATCCACGATAGAGAACTCGGGACACAATTTATCCTTGATTTTGGCCTAATTTGTCAATTCATGTGACACTTGAAATTGTAGGTCTCTCCCTTATCTTTCTTGGGACAGCAAGATCACCAAAATCCGATATCTGTAGCTCTATTTATGCTATGCGCAAGGCAACAAGGTCAGGATGAGTGAAAAATCCGAAAATTAACAATGTTTAGCAATTAAGCCCAATTAAGCCCAATAATGTAAAAGCAAAAACAATGATTGTAAAAGTTGTCTAATTTCTGTCTCTCTCTGACTTGTGCGGCTTTAAAGTGCTATTTATGCTTACTAATCCTGACCTCACCCTAGACCAAATTAAATGCCTCTGAATAAGCTTTCCAAAATGTATCATATGCCTTAATTGGGCTTAAGATTAGTAAGTTAGGCCAATTTAAGTGAAGGAACGTCATGGACTGCGAACTGATCCACGCCAGAGAACTCAGGTCCCAATTAGCCTTGATTTTGGCATAATTTGACAATTCTTGTGAAACCTGAAATTGTAGGACTTTTCCTTATCTTTCTAGGGACAACAAGATCACCGAAATCCGATATCTGTAGCTCTAGTTTTGCTCTGCACAAGGCAACAAGGTCAGGATGAGTTAAAAATCCGAAAGTTAACAATGTTTAGCAATTAAGCCCAATTTAGCCCAATAATGTAAAAGCAAAACAATGATTGTAAAAGTTGTCTAATTTTCGTCTCTCTCTGGCTTGTGTGGATATGAACTACTATTTATGCTTAATAATCTTGACCTAACCCTAGACCAAATTAAGGGCCTCTGAATAAGCTTTCAAACACGGTATCGTATGCCTTAATTGGGCTTAAGATGAGTAAGTTAGGCCAATTTAAGTGAAGGAACATCATAGACTGCGCACTGATCCATGCCAGAGAACTCAGGACCCAATTTAGCCTTGATTTTGGCCTAATTTGACAATTCTTGTGAAACCTGAAATTGTAGGACTTTTCCTTATATTTCTAGGGACAGCAAGATCACCGATATCCGATATCTGTAGCTCTATTTATGCTCTGCACAAGGCAATAAGGTCGGGATGAGTGAAAAATTCAAAAATTAACAATGTGTAGCAATTAAGCCCAATTAAGCCCAATAATGTAAAAGGAAAAACATTGATTGCAAAATTTGTCTAATTTTCGTCTCTCTCTAGCTTGTGCGGCTTTAAACTCCCATTTATTCTTATTTAATCCTGACCTAACGCTAGACCAAACTAAGGGCCTCTGAATAAGCTTTCCAACAAGGTATCATATGCCTTAATTGGGTTCAAGATGAATAAGTTAGGCCCATTTAAGTGAAGGAACATCATGGACTGCGCACTGATCCGTGCCAGAGAACTCGGGACCCAATTTAGTCTTGATTTTGGCATAATTTTATAATTCTTGTGAAACCTGAAATAGTAGGTCTCTTCCTTATCTTTCTAGGGACAGTAAGATCACCAAAATCCGATATTTGTAGCTCTAGTGATGCTCTGCGCAAGGCAACAAGGTCAGGATGACTTAAAAATCCAAAAATTAACAATGTTTAGCAATTAAGCCCAATAATGTAAAAGCAAAAGCAATGATTGTAAAAGTTGTCTAATTTTTGTCTCTCTGGCTTGTGCGGCTGTAAACTGCTATTTATGCTTATTAATCCTGACCTAACCCTAGACCTAATTAAGGGCCTCCGAATAAGCTTTTCAACAAGGTATACTATGCCTTAATTGGGCTTCAGATGAGTAAGTTAGGCCCATTTAAGTGAATGAACATCATGGACTGGGCACTGATCCACGACAGAGAACTCGGGACACAATTTAGCCGTGATTATGGCCTAATTTGACAATTCATGTGAAACTTGAAATTTTAGGTCTCTTCCTTATGTTTCTAGGGACAGCAAGATCACCAAAATCCGATATCTGTAGCTCTATTTATGCTCTGCGCAAGGCAACAAGGTCAGGATGAGTGAAAAATCCGAAAATTAACAATGTTTAGCAGTTAAGCCCAATTAAGTCCAATAATGTAAAAGCAAAAACAATGATTGTAAAAGTTGTCTAATTTTTGTCTCTCTCTGGCTTGTGCGGCTTTAAACTGCTATTTATGCTTCCCCCCCCGCCGCGGCGCGGTAATCGACCTCACCCTAGACCAAATTAAATGCCTCTGAATAAGCTTTCCAAAAGGTATCATATGCCTTAATTGGGCTTAAGATTAGAAAGTTAGGCCAATTTAAGTGAAGGAACATCATGGACTGCGCACTGATCCACGCCAAAGAACTCAGGTCCCAATTTAGCCTTGATTTTGGCCTAATTTGACAATTCTTGTGAAACCTGAAATTGTAGGACTTTTCCTTATCTTTCTAGGGACAGCAAGATCACCGAAATCCGATATCTGCAGCTCTTGTTATGCTCTGCACTAGGCAACAAGGTCAAGATGAGTGACAAATCCGAAAATTAACAATGTTTAGCAATTAATCCCAATTAAGTAAAATAATGTAAAAGCAAAAACAATGATTGTAAAAGTTGTCTAATTTCCGTCTCTCTCTGGCTTGTGTGACAGTAAATTGCTATTTATGCTCGTTAATCATAACCTATCCCTAGACTAAATTAAGGGCCTCTGAATAAGCTTTCCAACAAGGTATCATATGCCTTAATTGGGCTTAAGATGAGTAAGTTAGGCCCTTTTAAGTGAAGGAGCATCATGGACTGAGCAGTGATCCTTGCCAGAGAACTCGGGACCCAATTAGCCTTGATTTTGGCCAAATTTGACAATTCTTGTGACACCTGAAATTATAGGTCTCTTCCTTTTCTTTCTAGGGACAGCAACATCACCAAAATCCGATATCTGTAGCTCCATTTATGCTATGCGCAAGACAACAAGGTCATGATGAGTGAAAAATCCGAAAATCAACAATGTTTAGCAATTAAGGCCAATTAAGCCCAATAATGTAAAAGTAAAAACAATGATTGTAAAAGTTGTCTAATTTTCGTCTCTCTCTGGCTTGTGCGGCTATAAACTGCTATTTATGCTTATTAATCCTGACATAACCTTAGACCAAATTAAGAGCCTTTGAATAAGCTTTCCAACAAGGTATCATGTGCCTTAATTGGGGTTAAGATGAGTAAGTTAAGCCCTTTAAGTGAAGGAACATCATGGACTGCACACTAATCCACGCCAGAGAACTCGGGACCCAATTTAGCCTTGATGTTGGCCTAATTTGACAATTCTTGTGACACCTGAAATTGTAGGTCTCTTCCTTATCATTCTAGGGACAGCAAGATCACCAAAATCCGATATCTGTAGCTCTAGTTATGCTCTGCACAAGGCAACAAGGTCAGGATGAGTGAAAAATCCGAAAATTAACAATGTTTAGCAATTAAGCCCAATAATGTAAAAGCAAAACCAATAATTGTAAAAGTTGTCTAATTTCCGTCTTCCTCTAGCTTGTGCGGCTGTAAACTGCTATTTATGCTTATTAATCTTGACTTAACCCTAGACCAAATTAAGGACCTCTGAATAAGCTTTCCAACAAGGTATCATATGCCTTAATTTGGCTTAAGATGAGTAAGTCAGGCCCTTTTAAGTGAAGGAATATTATGAACTACGCACTGATCCTTGCAAGAGAACTCGGGACCCAATTTAGCCTTTATTTTGGCCTAATTTGGCAATTCTTGTGAAACCCGAAATTTTAGGTCTCCTCCTTATCTTTCTAGGGACAGCAAGATCACCAAAATCCAATATCAGTAGCTCTAGTTATGCTCTGCGCAAGGCAACAAGGTCAGGATGAGTGAAAAATCCGAAAATTAACAATGTTTAGTAATTAAGCTCAATTAAGCCGAATAATGTAAAACCAAAAACAATGATTGTAAAAGTTGTCTGATTTCTGTCTCACTCTGGCTTGTGCGGCTGTAAACTGCTATTTACACTAGTGGAAAATATACATTAGACGGTAAAGGTTTACGTCAGTTAACCAAAAGCTAGACGTTAAAAAGGGGGCGGTGGCAGTTTTGTAAATATCAGACTTCATTAATTAAATTTTAACATCAGTTGTTGTAAGGACTGACGTTAAAAGTGAAGTGACTCACTTTTAACATCATTTCAATAAACAATTGACGTTAACAGTAAACCTTTTAACGTCAGTTCTTCATTGAACTGACGTTAAAAGTGAGTCACTTCACTTTTAACTTCAGTCCTTACAACAACTGACGTTAAAGGTTATTTTAATAATTTTTTTATCTAGTATACGTACCCTTCCGCATTGCCTTCCTCAAAGTTTCAGTTTCACAATTGCTTGGATGTTTTCTGTTTCTGTTTTGAAAACTAAAATATATGTGCGAAGTATAAGTTGAATCAATAACCCAAACCGGATCTCATTCATGAAGTGTAATACAGACTGATACAGAAGATTGAAAGGGTTTAAAATCCTATAAAAAGTTACATTGAAAGGGTTTAAAATCCTAAACATTTGTTAAGGCTTCGTTCCCTTCACGGGTGAGCAAGAGAGGAGAGTCGAGCGACTGAGTTTTCCAGAATTCAATGAGGAGGTTGTGTGGCAAAGCATAAGGCCACTTTTGGAACCCCTTATCACACCTGAAACATTAAAGCTACATCCCATCAGAGAGTTTTATGAAATATGCCAAAGGGAAAACTATACTCCGAATGTGACCATGTCTAGCAGTGATGGTGTTACTCATGTTGGAATCGAGGTACATGCTGATAATGTGGTCATTCATAAGATGAGGTTTTGGAACTGTAACAGTCGATTCTCCAAAAGGATGATAAGGTGAGCAACTCACATTATGTGATTTACAGAACCTTATCACCCATGTTATGTGATTTACACAACCTCATAAGTTGTTTGACCATTAAGACAAAGATCTTTGAGTCTAGGAATAGGAAGAAAGAGTGATGAAGTTAATATCCATGGCAGAGCCATATTGTGAAGCAGAAAATAAAAGGAAGGAAGGAAGCTATTTATTGGAGCAGAAGATGAAGTTACTAGGTGTGGTAAGTTACTAAAAAATTAAGTTGATCATTAAGAGGATTAGGTTCCAAGGTGAATGGGTAAGTAGCACAGTAGTCAAAGGAATGAATGTTTTTGCAGAAACTTATATACCTTTAACGTCAGTTGTTTAATACAATTGACGTTAAAACTTGTTTAAATAAAAAATATTTATTTTTAACATCAGTTTTTTATACAACTGATGTTAAAAGTGCGATTTTTTACTTCAGTTAAATAAATAGTTGACGTAAATAATCCTATATCCCTATCTGAAATGCCCTGTTGTCACTATTAACACAGGTCACTCCATATATATAGTGCAGTTTATTTCTAAACTTTTTTTTAAAACAAGTTTATTTTTAATCTTCATTAATTAGCTTGAATTATTAAACAAATTCTTGTGCAAATTAAAATAAATAAACACTTAACATAAAAACAAGTTATATGTATAATCAAATCGTATCTCATTGAAGCGATTCATAAGTTACAATTAAATGATTAAAATATAAAAAATTTCTGCAACATAGCCCTAAAATATAAAAAAGTTTTGCTTCAACATCATTTTCTTCTCAGTCCTGTCCTCAGAAACTCCAATGGATGCATCTCCTCCCTCACTTGAATTCCATGATGCAAAAGTGAATCCACATTGAAATGGATCTTTGCATCTTCTCCCTCACTGGAATTCCTTGATGCATCGTCTTGAATCCACAGTCACTTGCTTCCAAAGCAAAGTGAAAGGGATGACGGGGATGAAATAAAGTGAGGGAATCACATTATGTGATTTACCCAACCTTACCATCCATGTTATGTGATTTACTCAACCTCAGAAGTTTTTTTACCATTAAGACAGAGACCTTTAAGTCTAGGAATAGGAAGAAATAACAACACCTCAAATATGATAGAGGCATATTGTGAAGGAAAAAGCACGAAATATAGAGGAAAAGAGGGGGGTGTAATACAGATCGATCGATCTGAGAAGAATATGGTTCTTTATATAGAGAAGAGAGACTACCAGAATTTCTTGAAAACTGATCTAAAAACTTAATGCTCATTAAGAGGATTAGGTTACAAGGTGAATGGGTAAGTAGCACAGTAGTCAATGGAATGAATGTTTTTGCAGAAACTAATAAACTTTTAACGTCAGTTGTTTAATACAACTGACGTTAGAAGTGTTTTTTCAAAAAAATATTTATTTTTAACGTCAGTTTTTTAAACAACTGACGTTAAAAGTGTGATTTTCAGTTAAATAACTAGCTGACGTAAATAATCCTATATCTTATATAGAGAAGAGATACTGATTTTCTTGAAAACTGATCTATAAACTTAATGCTCAGGGGTAGTAGCACAGTAGTCAAAGGAATTAATGTTTTTGCAGAACACTTTTAACGTCAGTTGTCTTCAACAGCGGACGTTAAAAGTTTTTTATTTTTAACGTCAGTTTCTTAATAAAACTGATGTTAATTAAATATCCTTTAACGTCAGTTTTTACAAACAACAGACGTAAGATGTTGTTTTATTTTGATTATAACCTTTACACCCGCGTCCTTTAACGTCAGTTTTTACAAACAACTGACGTAAAATGTTGTTTTATTTTGATTATAACGTTTACACCCGCGCGCCTTCTGCACTTTGCTCTGTACGTCTCTTTTCTCTTTTCATCACGCTCAACCCTCACTCTCAACCCTCACTCTCACTCTCACTCTGCCCTAATCGCGAGTTCATCTCCACCGCAACCACCGCGAGGGCTTCTTCGCCACCACCGTGAGGTACACTCTTAACCCCTAACTCTGTCTTTCCCGCTCATTCTTTGCAATAACTTGACATCTCTCTTTCCCCTTCCCCCTTCCCCCGCACTAACTCTCCTTGTCCCTCTGCTCTCAGTAACCACATCGAACGTTGGCCACCACTCGAGCTCCCCCCACCACCACGCGAGTGCCTATTTCTGGTGAGTCTTTAGGGCACCTTTTTTTATTTTTGGTTTTGAGTGTATGTTGAAACTGTAGTCTCAGTAGTTGAAATTTAAAACTGTGAGTTTGAGTTTTTTGGAATGTCTCTATTTTTGGTTTTGAGTGTATGTTGAAACTGTAGTCTCAGTAGTTGAAACTTGAAACCGTGAGTTTGAGTTATTTGGAATGTCTCTATTTTTGGTTTTGAGTGCATGTTGCTCTACTGGTTGATCTGTCACGGCCGTGATGCTCATCACGGCTAGGCCGTGATCAGTTCTTCATGTGAGGGTCTGGTTCAGTTGGCACGTTACGGCCGTGATGGACATCACTGCCAGGCCGTGACCAGTGCTTGGCAATCTTCAAAAACTATAGTTTTCAATCTCCCGTATTGTCCTTATATTGGATAGATGTTTTGTATATCTACAGGACCTATCTAGTTATTTTTATTTATACTTCTGTATTTATTTTGAGTTATAACCTGTGTTAATACATATATATTGTTTCTGAACAGGCGTACATATGGATCAGTCGGATAGCCCACATGCACGGGAGGACACTGTGGGGGCTACGCAGGACCCGATCACGCCTACGCCTAATTCTAGTGTAAGTTTACATGTTATATACTATCTTTAGTCCTTCTTTTTAATGTAAGTTTATAATGTTACAACCCTCTATTTTATCATTTTTTTGTCCATACAGACATCACAGGCTCATAGGAAACGGGGTAGAGGAGCCACCTCGTTGAAGAAACTAGATAAGGACAGGCAAAGCAGACAGAAGCTTGAGGTGTCCTTCGATGGTAATCTAAATGCCCAGGGACCCCGTGCTGAAGAATTTAATAAGTGGGTGTTTCTACAAGCGAAGCAGCACGTAAGCATCAACTACAACCACTGGAATGACGTTCCACAGAACGTTAAGGATCAGATTTGGGAGGATATCGCGGTTTTTTACCTTTACATTCGTTTGATTTACATTATTAGATAATTATCTGATTTATAATCCATCCAGTTGTTTTTTATTTAATGTGTAGGTAGCTTCGATTGTGCCAAATGACGAGGATCATCGCCATAAATGTATGAAAATGGCATCAAAGCATTGGAATGGGTTCAAGCATGATCTTACCAGGTACTATGTATCTGGGAAGAAGCGGCTTGATAAAATGTTCTCAGATTATCCCTGGATTGATCAGGATACTTGGGATATGTTTGCCAGGAGTCGATAGGATGGAGAATTTCAGGTTGGTTGATTAAGTTAATTTTGTATGCTTCTTATAGATCATTTAACTGTATTTAATTATGTGTTTTTGTTTGAATAGGCTAAGGCAAATAAGGGTCGACATAATCAGGCGAAGAACGTCCACCGCCACACCATGTCTCAGGGTGGGTACCAGACTCGGATCGACCAGATGATGGCGGATAGACTGAGGGCGAAGCTGTAAGAGCACTCTGCTAGGATTGAAAGAGGAGAGGTGCCTGAGGGCACACCATTAAGTCCTCCGTCGGACATCAACCGCGAGGATGTCTGGTTAGCCAGCCGCATGACAAAGACGGGATCTTTTAAAGTTGATGCCACTCGCGAAGTGGCAGATAAGATTGTAAGTAAATAATTAACTTGATTTCAATTGATATTTGCATAGATATTTGCAACACTTTTCACTTGCACGTTTTTCATTTTTTTCATTGTAGATGGATCTTAAAGCACAATCCTCCGAGGGCTCATTCGTCCCTTCTGGACGGCAGGACGTCTTGATGACTGCTCTAGGCAAGAAAGACCATCCTGGTCGGGTTCTCGGTGTTCCTGGGAACGTGACCATCAAAGAATATTATGTCAAGTATGCTTCACGAAAGCGGGCGGTCGATGAAGCATCAATTTTGACTGACATTACTCAGCACCTCATGTCCAACCCAGCTATTACAACACATCTGATGCAAAGCTTAATATCCAACCCGGAATTCAACCAGCGCTGCCATAGAGCTTTCCTCCGTCGGTACATCCCAGACACCACAGGGCATGCCAACCCTTCACATGTGAGCACAAAAGAGAGTTTTAGTAGGGTACATGTGGAGGACGATGAGTGGGCAGACTAGGGAGCAGGAGTTCAAGTCCAACGCCATGAGTGTGAGTTGGAAATGAAAAGGCGTGAGCTTGAGTTGGACTCCAAACGACGTGAGCTCGAAATGTTAACAAAGATATGTATTCATTATTAATGTCCAAATTAGTCAAATAATTATGGTGTTTTTTTTTAATTACCAACAACCTATCTATTTTATTTTTCCTAAATCAAGGCCAAGTCGACGTCGGTGTCGTTGCCACCTATCATTCGCTTGTTCTCACTTGGTGAGGATTATGCGCTTGATATTTTTGAATTTCCATTAGAGCACGATGGATGGGTGGCACGCCCGATCAACGGAGGATATTTTCCTTCTATGGTGACTATCTCCGGAACGCCCGCGTAAATAACTTGGATGGGCAACAATGTTTTGAGTCTCTGGTGCACGTAAGTTAATTTTAATTTTATAACTTATTTATTTTTGGTATTTTTCCATTTAATAATTTATTTTAATTTCAATATATATATTATGTAATTAACATCCACACCTTTTCATATCTTAGGTATCTCCATCGTCTTCAGCTTGATAAGGGCTTTGCATAAGTTTACGGCTTCTTAGATCCGTCAATCCTTCTGCCCGATTTCTTTGCTGGCGATGCATTGAGTAAATACTTAGGGAACTTGTTGGGAGACAATCCGAAAGAATTATAGCTGGCTCCCTATTGTATGAAAAGCCATTGGCAGTTGTTCGTACTTCACCCGTATAGGCATACTGTCATATTCTTTTGTTTTCCACCATATAGCCTACAGGTGGTGTTGGAAGTCAGAATAAGTAAGAACTAATCTTAAATTTAATTTAAGTTTTAATATCAGTTGTTTTTAGTTTATTACACACATGATATATGAATTTGTTAATTGATCGACATGATTATTTGTTTATGATAGCGCGCTGAAGGCAAGTAGCATAAGTTGCGCCAACGGGAGAAGTAGGACTTCTAAGGCTAAAGCAAATCTCGTATGGAACATCATCAAGGTTTGGTAGTTTATTTATCAAATAATTAATATTATAATTACTAATTTATATGTATATTCAATTGACATTGAAATTAATTTTGTTGGTAGTCTCGATTTCAAAATGGCGGGTGGTCGTGTTGGATATTATGTGATGCTTCATATGCTAAACATAGTCTCCACATCTATTACGGATGGATGGAATAAGGTAATATTTAAACAACTTGTTAAATGATATTTTATAGTTTTGAAGATGACTTGCATTGATGTTATTGTTATTATTTGAACGTGCGTAGGCATTTAACGACCAATCGCCTATTCAAGAAGATGAGTTAAGAGACTTGAGGATGCGCTTCGCTGAATTCTTCTTCAAGTATGCAGCTGAAAAAGGAATTGACAAGATACCTCCGCAATACTTAGATAAATAGTTTTTTTGTTAGACTCTAGAAACTAATTAATAACATGTATATATATATATATATATATATATATATATATATATATCCTTAGATTGGTAGTTTTGTTTTTTAGACATTGGAACTAAAATTTATTTATATATATACATGGGTTTTGGTTTTAAGTCCCCCCATTGTTCCATTTTTCCTTTGAAATTCTGTAATATGTGTGATATTCTGTGTTACTAGGATATTTACTGAATGCAGGGATAGCTGAGGGGAGTGATATTTTAAAACTGAATTTAAAAACAAAAATCTATTAACGTCAGTTGTATCAAACAACTGCCATTAATAGTATTTTCTAAAATATATAGTACACTATTAACGTCAGTTGTAATAAACAACTAACGTTAAAATTAAACCTTTAATGTCAGTTCTTTATAACAACTGACGTTAGTTTTAACAAAATTAACGTTCGTTGTCTTAAAGAATCGACGTTAATAGATTTATGTTTAACGTCAGTTGTTTAAACAACTGACGTTAATTTTTACAAAATTAATGTCAGTTGTATTAAAGAACTGACGTTAATAGTTTTATATTTAACCTCAGTTCTCAACTGACGTTCAAATATTAACTATTAGCGCCAAGTATTTACGCCGCCGACTCGACGTAAAAAATCAATTTTAACTGACGTAAAAAGCAATTATTGAACTAGTGTTATGCTTATTAATCCAAACCTAACCCTAGACCAAATAAAGGAACATCATGGACTGTGGGATCGATCCGCGCCCGGAGAACTAGGGACCCAATTTAGCCTTGATTTTGGCCTAATTTAACAACCCTTGTGAAACCCGCAATCGTAGGTCTCACCTTATCTTTCTAGGGACAACAAGATCACCAAAATCCGATATATGTAGCTCAAGTTATGCTCTGCACAAGGCAACAAGGTCAGGAAGAGTGAAAAATCGAAAAATTAACAAAGTTTAGCAATTAAGCCCAATAATGTAAAAGAGAAAACAACGATTATAAAAGTTGTCTAATTTCCGTCTCTATCTAGCTTGTGTGGCTGTAAACTGCTATTTATGCTTATTAATCGTGACCTAACCCTAGACCAAATTAAGGGCCTCTGAATAAGCTTTCCAACAAGGTAGCATATGCCTTAATTGGGCTTAAAATGAGTAAGTTAGGCCCATTTAAGTGAAGGAACATCATGGGCTGCGGACTGATCCGTGCCAGAGAACTCGGGACCCAATTTAGCCTTGATGTTTGCTTAATTTGACAATTCTTGTGAAACATGAAATTGTGGGTTTCTTCCTAATCTTTTTAGGGACAGCAAGATCACCAAAATCCGATATCTGTAGCTCTAGTTATGCTCTGCGCATGGCAACAAGGCCAGGATGAGTGAAAAATCCGAAAATTAATAATGACTAGCAATTAAGCCCAATAATATAAAAACAAAAACAATGATTGTAAAAAGTTGTCTTATTGCCGTCTCTCTCTTGCTTGTGCGGCTGTAAACTCCTATTTATGCTTATTAAATATGACCTAACCCTATAGGAAATTAAGGGCCTCTGAATAAGTTTTCCAACAAGGTGTCATATGCCTTAATTGGACTTAAGATGAGTAAGTTAGGCCCATTTAAGTAAAGGAACATCATGGACTATGCACTGATCCGTGCCAGAGAACTCGGGACCCAATTTAGCCTTGATTTTGGCCAAATTTGACAATTCTTGTGAAACCTGAAATTATAGGTGTCTTCCTTATCTCTCTTGGGACAACAAGATCACCCAAATCCGATATCTGCAGCTCCAGTTATGTTCTGTGCAAGTCAACAAGGTAAGGATGAGTGAAAAATCCAAAAAATAACAATGTTTAGCAATTAAGCCCAATAATGTAAAAGCAAAAACAATGATTGTAAAAGTTGTCTAATTTCCGCCTCTCTCTGGATTGTACGGCTGTAAACTGCTATTTATGCTTATTAATCCGGACCTAACCCTAGACCAAATTAAGGGCCTCAGAATAAGCTTTCCAACAAGGTATCATATGCCTTAATTGGGCTTAAGATGAGTAAGTTAGGCCCATTTACGTATAGGAACAACATGGACTATGCGCTGATCCTTGCCAGAGAACTCGGGACCCAATTTAGCCTTGATTTTGGCCTAATTTGACAATTCTTTTGAAACATGAAATTGTAGGTCTCTTCCTTATCTTTCAAGGGACAACAAGATCACAAAAATCCGACATCTGTAACTCTAGTTATGCTCTGTGCAAGGCAACAAGGTCAGGATGAGTGAAAAATCCAAAAATTAACAATGTTTAGCAATTAAGCCCAATAATGTAAAAGCAAAAACAATGATTGTAAAAGTTGTCTAATTTCCGTCTCTCTGTGACTTGTGCGGCTGTAAACTGCTATTTATTCTTATTAATCCTGACCTAACCCTAGACCAAATTAAGAGCCTCTGAATAAGCTTTCCAACAAGGTATTGTATGCCTTAATTGGGCTTAAGATGAGTAAATTAAGCCATTTAAGTGAAGGAACATCATGGACTGCGCACTAATCCGCGCTAGAAAACTCGAGACCCAATTGAGCCATGATGTTGGCCGAATTTGACAATTCTTGTGACACCTGAAATTGTAGGTCTCTTCCTTATCTTTCTAGGGACAAGCAAGATCACCAAAATCCGATATCGTAGCTCTAGTTATGCTCTGCACAAGGCAACAAGGCCAGGATGAGTGAAAAATCCGAAAATTAACAATGTTCAAAGCAATTACGCCCAATAATGTAAAAGCAAAAACAATGATTGTAAAAGTTGTCTAATTTCTGTCTCTCTATGTCTTCTGTGACTGTAAACTGCTATTTATGCTTATTAATCATGACCAAACCCTATAGCAAATTAAGGGCCTTTGAATAAGCTTTCTAACAAGGTATCACATGCCTTAATTGGGCTTAAGATGAGTAAGTTAGGCCCATTCAAGTGAAGGAACATCATGGACTGCGTACTGATCCGCGCCAGAGAACTCGGGACCCAATATAGCCTTGATATTGACCTTATTTGACAATCCTTGTGAATCCTGAAATTGTAGGTCTCTTCCTTATCTTTCTAGGGACAGCAAGATCACCAAAATCCTATATAGGTAGCTCTAGTTATGCTCTGCGCAAGGCAACAAGGTCAGGATGAGTGAAAAATCCGAAAATTAACAATGTTTAGCAATTAAGCCCAATAATGTAAAAGCAAAAACAATGATTGTAAAAGTTGTCAAATTTCCGTCTCTCTGTGGCTTGTGCGGCTATAAAATACTATTTCTTCTTATTAATCCTGACCTAACCCTAGACCAAATTAAGAGCCTCTGAATAAGCTTTCCAACAAGGTATTGTATGCCTTAATTGGGCTAAAGATGAGTAAATTAAGCCATTTAAGTGAAGGAACATCATGGATCGCACACTAATTCGCATGAGAAAACCTCGAGACCCAATTGAGCCATGATGTTGGCCTAATTTGACAATTCTTGTGACACCTGAAATTGTAGGTCTCTTCCTTATCATTCTAGGGACAGCAAGATCACCAAAATCCGATATCTGTAGCTCTAGTTATGCTCTGCGCAAGGCAACAAGGCCAGATGAGTGAAAAATCCGAAAATTAACAATGTTTAGCAATTAAGCCCAATAATGTAAAAGCAAAAACAATGATTGTAAAAGTTGTCTAATTTCCGTCTGTGTCTTGTGTGACTGTAAACTGCTATTTATGCTTATTAATCATGACCTAACCCTATAGCAAATTAAGGGCCTCTAAATAAGATTTCCAACAAGGTATCACATGCCTTAATTGGGCTTAAGATGAGTAAGTTAGGCCCATTCAAGTGAAAGAACATCATGGACTGCGCACTAATCTGCGCCAGAGAACTCGGGACCCAATATAGCCTTGATATTGGCCTTATTTGACAATTCTTGTGAAACATGAAATTGTCGGACTCTTCCTTATCTTTCTAGGGATAGCAAGATCACCAAAATCCTATATAGGTAGCTCTAGTTATGCTCTGTGTAAGGCAACAAGGTCAGGATGAGTGAAAAATCCGAAACTTAACAATGTTTCGCAATTAAGCCCAACAATGTAAAACCAAAAACAATGATTGTAAAAGTTGTCTGATTTCTGCCTCACTGGATTGTGCGGCTGTAAACCGCTATTTATGCTTATTATTCGGACCTATCCCTATACCAAATTAAGGGCCTTTGAATAAGCCTTCCAAAAAGGTATCATATGCCTTAATTGGGCTTAAGATGAGTAAGTTAGGCCCATTTAAGTGAAGCCATATCAAGGACTGCGTGCATCGATCCGTGCCGAGAACTCGGGACCCAATTTAGCCTTGATTTTGGCCTAATTTGACAATCCTTGTGAATCCTGAAATTGTAGGTCTCTTCCTTATCTTTCTACGGACAGCAAGATCACCAAAATCCGATATCCATAGCTCTAGTTATGCTCTGCGCAAGGCAACAAGGTGAGGATGAGTGAAAAATCCAAAAATTAACAATGTTTAGTAACTAAGCCCAATAATCTAAAAGCAAAAACAATGATTGTAAAAGTTGTCTAATTTCTGTCTCACTCTGGCTTGTGGGGCTGTAAACTGTTATTTATGGTTACTATTCCTGACCTAACCCTAGACCAAATTAAGGGCCTCTGAATAAGCTTTCCAACAAGGTATTATATGCCTTAATTGGGCTTAAGACGCATAAGTTAGGCCCATTTAAGTGAAGGAACATCATGGATTGCGCACCGATCCACGCCGTGAGAACTCGGGACCCAATTTAGCATAGATTTTGACATAATTTAAAAATTCTTGTGAAACATGAAATTGTGGGTTTCTTCCTAATCTTTCTAGGGACAAGAAGATAACCAAAATCCGATATCCGTAACTCTAGTTATGCTCGCCCAAGGCAACAAGGTCGAGATGATTGAAAAATCCGAAAATTAACAATGTTTAGCAATTAAGCCCAATAATATAAAACAAAAAAACAATGATTGTAAAAGTTGTCTAATTTCTATCTCTCTCTGACTTGTGCGGCAGTAAACTCCTATTTATGCTTATTAATCCCTGACCTAACCCAATACCAAATTAAGGGCCTCCGAATAAGCGTTTTAACAAGGTATCATGTGCCTTAATTCGGCTTAATATGAGTAAGTTAGACCTGTTTAAGTGAAAGAACTTCATGGAGTGTGCATTGATCCGCGCCAAAGAACCTGGGACCCATTTTAGCCTTGATTTTGGCCTAATTTGATTATTCTTGTGAAACCTGAAATTGTAGGTCTCTTCCTTATCTTTCCAGTGACAACAAGATCACAAAATCCGATATCTATAGCTCTAGTTATGCTCTGTGCGAGGCAACAAGGTCAGGATGAGTGAAAAATCCGAAAATTAACAATGTTGAGCAATTAATAAGAATTAAGCAAAATAATGTAAAAGCAAAAACAATGATTGTAAAAGTTGTCTAATTTCCGTCTCTCTCTGGCTTGTGTGACCGTAAACTGCTATTTATGCTTATTAATCATGACCTTTACCTAGTGAAATTAAGGGCCTCTGAATAAGCTTACCAACAAGGTATCATATACCTTAATTGGGGTTAAAATGAGTAAGTTAGGCCCTTTTAAGTGAAGGAGCATCATGGACTGCGCACTGATCCTTGCCAGAGAACTCAGGACCCAATTAGCCTTGATTTTGGACCAATTTGACAATTCTTGTGAAACCTGAAATTATGGGTCTCTTCCTTTTCTTTCTAGGGATAACAACATCACCAAAATCCAATATCTGTAACTCTATTTATGCTCTACGCAAGGCAACAAGGTCAGGATGAGTGAAAAATCCAAAAATTAACAATGTTTAGCAATTAAGCCCAATAATGTAAAAGAAAAAACAATGATTGTAAAAGGTGTCTAAATTCCGTCTCTCTCTGGCTTGTGCGGCTGTAAACTGTTATTTATGCTTATTAATCCTGACCTAACCCTAGACCAAATTAGGGGCCTCTTAATAAGCTTTCCAACAAGGTATCATACGTCTTAATTAGGCTTAAGATGAGTAAGTTAGGCCCATTTTAGTGAAAAAACATCATGGACTGCGCACTTATCCGTGACAGAGAACTCGGGACCCAATTTAGCCTAGATTTTGGCCTAATTTGACAATTCATTTGAAACATGAAATTATAGGTCTCTTCCTTATCTTTCTAGGGACAGCAAGATCACCAAAATCCGATATATGTAGCTCTAGTTATGCTCTGCGCAAGGCAACAAGGTCAGGATGAGTGAAAAATCCAAAAATTAACAATGTTTAGAAATTAAGCCCAATAATTTAAAAGCAAAAACAATGATTGTAAAAGTTGCCAAATTTATGTTTCTCTCTGGCTTGTGCGGCTGTAAACTGCAATTTATGCTTATTAATCACGACCTAACCCTAGAACAAATTAAGGGCCTCTGAATAAGCTTTCCAACAAGGTATCATATGCCTTAATTGGGCTTAAGATGAGTAAGTTAGGCCCATTTAAGTGAAGGAATATCATGGACTGCGCACTGATCCGCGCCAGAGAACTCGGGACCCAATATAGCCTTGATATTGGCCTTATTTGACAATTCTTGTGACACCTAAAATTGTAGGACTCTTCCTTATCTTTCTAGGGACAGCAAGATCATCAAAATCCTATATCGGTAGCTCTAGTTATGCTATGTGCAAGGCAACAAGGTCAAGATGAGTGAAAAATCCGAAACTTAACAATGTTTAGCAATTAAGCCCAATAATGTAAAACCAAAAACAATGATTGTAAAAGTTGTCTGATTTCTGTCTCACTCTGGATTGTGCGGCTGTAAACTGCTATTTATGGTTATTATTCCTGACCTATCCCTATACCAAATTAAGGGTCTCTGAATAAGCTTTCCAACAAGGTATCATATGCCTTAATTGGGCCTAATATGAGTAAGTTAGGCCCATTTAAGTAAGGGAACATCATGGACTGCGCACTGATCCGCGCCAGAGAACTCGGGACCCAATTTAGCCTTGATTTTGGACTAATTTGACAATCCTTGTGAAACCTGAAATTGTGGGTCTCTTGCTTATCTTTCTACGGACAGCAAGATCACCAAAATCCGATATCCGTAGCTATAGTTATGCCCTGCGCAAGGCAACAAGGTGAGGATGAGTCAAAAATCCGAAAATTAACAATGTTTAGCAATTAAGCCCAATAATGTAAAAGCAAAAAAACGACTGTAAAAGTTGTCTTATTTCCGTCTCTCTCTGGCTTGTGCGGCTGTAAACTGCTATTTATGCTTATTAATCCTGAACCAACCATAGACCAAATTAAGGGCCTCTGAATAAGCTTTTCAACAAGGTATCCTATGCCTTAATTGGGCTTAAGATGAGTAAGTTAGGCCTATTTAAGTGAAAGAACTTCATGGAGTGCGCATTGATCCGTGCCAAAGAACTCGGGACCCATTTTAGCCATGATTTTGGCCTAATTTGATTATTCTTGTGAAACCTGAAATTGTAGGTCTCTTCCTTATCTTTCCAGTGACAACAAGATCACCAAAATCCGATATCTATTGCTCTAGTTATGCTCTGTGCATGGCAACAAGGTCAGGATGAGTGAAAAATCCGAAAATTAACAATGATGAGCAATTAAGAAGAATTAAGCAAAATAATGTAAAAGCAAAAACAATGATTGTAAAAGTTGTCTAATTTCCGTCTCTCTCTGGCTTGTGTGACCGTAAACTGCTATTTATGCTTATTAATCATGACCTATCCCTAGACTAAATTAAGGGCCTCTGAATAAGCTTTCCAACATGGTATCATATGCCTTAATTGGGCATAAGATGAGTAAGCTAGGCCCATTTAAGTGAAGGAACATCATGGATTGCACATTGATTCGCGCCAGAGAACACAGGACCTAATTTTACCTTGATTTTGGCCTAATTTGACAATTCTTCTGAATCCTGAAATTGTAGGTCTCTTCCTTATCTTTCTAGGGACAGCAAGATCATCAAAATCCGATATATGTAGCTCTAGTTATGCTATGTGCAAGGCAACAATGTCAGGATGAGTGAAAAATAAAAAAATTAACAATGTTTAGCAATTAAGCCCAATTAAGCCAAATAATATAAAAGAAAAAACAATGATTGTAAAAGTTGTCTAAATTCCGTCTCTCTCTGGCTTGCGCGGCTGTAAACTGCTATTTATGCTTATTAATCCTTACTAACCCTAGACCAAATTAGGGGCCTCTTAATAAGCTTTCCAACAAGGTATCATATGTCTTAATTGGGCTTAAGATGAGTAAGTGATGTCTGGCGTCAGTCGACGTGCGACGACGCTCGTGCGTATCCGGCAAGTGTACCGGACTGCCGTCAAGTAATAAAAGATATCGAACCCACAGAGACTGTGTTCCCGAATCGCAATGAATTTCGAATCGATTAAGTTCTGGACTTTGTAAAGGGGGTTTTGAAATTGGTTTTTGAATTGAAAGATAGATGAGCAGAGAACAATTAAAACAGAAAACAATTGTTTATGGGGTTTTTATCTAAAACGGATTCCTAGGGATTTGGGTTACCTTTGAGGCTGTTTATGTTGCTAACAGATTTACCTTTATTGATTACCAAAATTGCCTTGAAGGCGAGTTTATCCTCTGATAGCTTAAGCTCCCTCTCGGGTTACAAAAGCCGTGCCCAATTGACCCGACCCCTACTCTCGTGGTAGTCGATCCCAGATTGGACCCTTTACGCTCAAAGTGACAACTCGTTGCTCCTCGAGGGACGGCTTCTAACTCTCGTGATTTCAGTCCCAAGTCTGACTTCTATAGGTCCGACACCCAAGTTCACCGCTAGGTTCCTCCTTGAAATGTCTCGGTCATGCAAATAACCTAAGTTCACCGCTAGGTTCCTCCTTGGATCATTCACATCTCACAAACCAGGTGGTCGCGGCTTTACGAGTGAATCACCCTAGAGATCCTAAGTTCACCGCTAGGTTCCTCCTTAGAACGTCTATGTCACGTAAATAAACGGTTGCCGAAATTTATGAGTGATTAACACACTAGAAATCAGATCTAAAACAATTATGAAATCAACAATGGTTTCAACATCAAATTAACATCATTTACAAACCTCGGGCAGAGCCCTAGTCCCTAGAAACTAAGCTACTACTCCAGTCTTGCCATGGAGATGACAAGCTGGGATGACAACATAATAAAAATCAGAAAAGAGAAGAGAGGAGAAGAGAAATCTAAGCCTAGAGTAGTAGCCCCTAATGTGTTGATCCTCTTTCCATGATGTCCTCTGTATCTGATGCCTTGGTCCATATTTATAGAAATGGGGAAGTTAGAGTCCCAAACCAACTCAAAATCTGATCTATTTCGGTTTCTTCAGGTCCAAGTAATGCGCGTCACGGCCGTGATGGCCATCACGGCCTGGCCGTGATGGCCATCACGGCCTGGCCGTGACGGTCTCTGCCTCTGGCACTTTTGGAAAATCCGGTTTCTCGCGGGGCGAGAATGTGCTCGCGTCGCGAGCCCTCTGTTATGGCCGTGAAGAATTTTACGGCTGGGCCGTGATGTTCTCTGACTTGTGGTGGTTTTGGGTCACGGCCGTGATGGATATCACGGCCAGGCCGTGACAGACTCTGACTTCAGCCTTTCTTCTTTTTCAGTTTTGCTCGATCATGGCCGTGATGGGCTCTGTTTGGTTCATTTTCTTCAGTTTTAAAGCTCCATCTTCATCCAAACTTCATCATGATTGATCTTGAGCAATTTACCCTTGATATCTGCAAAACAACACACGAAAACCGCCTTACCTGTTCCAAAGGAAAATTAACCTAAAATCTAATAAAAATATGCCTAAACTACATGAAAATGCATGCAAAATGATAGACAAAGATGATGTGGAATCACACTCATCAAATCACCCCAAGCTTAAAACTTTACTTGTCCTCAAGCAATTACTCAGGCCATAAGATATAAATCTTTCAAAGCATGGATAGTGAACTAAGAACCCTAGAAGCTAATCCAAGTAATAGGCATTTTTAATAAGCATTCAAGAGATAATCAAGTTCAAGTCCAATTAGAAGCTTAGGTTCTTCAAGTTCATGTCCTCACTGATTTGGGCACTCATCTCACCTCACTCAAGTGTTTTAGGGTTTATGACAATTCACTCCATTTCCTCAAGTAAAGTATTTTACCATAGGCTTGACTATTAACCAAATCTCTACTTTATTTAAGAAAACACTTAAGAATCAAGAGGTCTTTTCCTTTGGTTGTAATGTGGCCATGGGATTTATTGTTAGGTGGGAAAATCAAAGAAAGGGAATTTTCAAGAAGGCTAGATAGATTATCAAACATTACAAGGTATGACACCTTCTAAAATACCTTTTAAGGGCTTTGATTTACTTTTTCCACCTTTCTCCTTCTATTATTTTTTTTTCTTTCTCTTTTTCTTTTCATTTCTCACTTTCTGTGTCATCCCCTTCTCCATTTTTTTCTGTTTATTTCATTTTTACTTGTTTGGAGAAGGGGAGATTTAGCTCAAGAGAAATATTTTCATCCCATTCTTTTTCCAACTACCATTTTGCCCTTTTTGTAATACTTTAAAAGGTGCCATACCAAGCATTATTTATCAAAGCAATTCAAGGTACCAAGAAAAGTATTTTATCTTTAGGCTCAAAATTGGGCAACTAAGGGGTAGCATTTATCATTCAAAGCTCGGGAGGCCAGAAAAATACCTAGTGCCTCAATCATTTCCAAAAAATGTTTTCAAAAATTTTTAAGTTTTGAAATGGTTTCAAGTCAAGTTCTAGAAAATACAGTCCATGAGGAATTAAATCACTCTTTCACAAGAAATGGGGTAGATTTACTGAATACCCCTTTTGGCTCAAAATCTTACATTTAGTAGTTCAAAAATCAGTGAGGTACACAAGTTTAAGGAACCACATGCTAATTATCAACTATCAAATGACTATCTCAAGAAATTTCATTTTTAGCCATATCACAAGAATAATGAAAAATTGGGTTCAAAATTCACTATCTCAATTCATTTGGCTCCAAGTTCTCACAATCGGATGCATGTTCTAAGTGAGGGGCAATCTAGAGAATGTGATCATACCAATCCATGCCTATGAGAATGCAATATGAATGCAACAATGCAAATGCAAAAATAAATACCCCTACCCCAAGCTTGATTACTTACATTGTTTCCAATGTAAATAATCAAGTCGGAGAGAGGAGAAAAATGGAACAACTTACCGAGCTCGGAGCGGGTGTTGGCTTCACATTCCAGTCAAAACTTGGGTAGAAATTTTATCACGGCTAGTGAGGCTTATCACGGCAGGCCGTGATCGCTTCTCGTCCTCGTGAGTTGCCCTGCCACGGCCGTGGATCTACATCACGGCTAGGCCGTGATGCTCTCGACCTTGGCATCCTACTCATCACGCCCGTGATGGTTGTCACGCCAGGCCGTGTTCCTTTCTCGTGCTCTTGTTTAGTTCATCACGCCGTGACCACTGCCACGCCGGGCGTGATGGCCTCGACTTTATCTTTTTATTGCTCTTCTTCTCTTTCTCAACTCTGAAAACACTAGACAAACCTATTAATGATATTTTTGCCTCTTGATCTTCTCAAATTATTCAAGATGTTAAATCAAAAACAAAAGGAAAAAGGGAAAGAAAACTTGGGTTGCCTCCCAAGAAGCGCTTATTTATGGTCTTAAGCTTGACCATACTTCCTCAAGTCAACCGGGGTCGGCTGGGCGTAGAAGTGCAGGCACACTTCTCTTCCATGGAGCTCCTTCAAATAGCCGTTTCTCGCTCATACGGCCGAACGCTTCCTCTTTGCTCTTTTCTCTCGGAGCTTCCTAGCCTTCCTTTCTTCCGGCGGAAGTTTTGTTTCCGCATGGACAGCAATTCCAACCTCACCACTGGGTGCATCTCCAACCATGCATATCTTTGGGGTTGCTTCCATGCTAAGTTATTTCTCTACTGCTGGAGACGTTACATCAATTCTGCACACATGGCTCTCAAAAAGGAGGGTTGTTACAAGAGTTAGTCAACTGGAAAATTTACCCTACCTTCCTCTACATTTAGAGAGAGTTTGCCATTCCTTACGCTCTATTAATGCTCCACATGTTGCCAAGAATGGCCTTCCTAAAATGATGGGGAATTTAGAATTCCCTTTCATGTCCAATACCGAGGAAGTCGGTAGGGATGAGAATTTTCCCTACCTTTACAGGAACATTCTCTAGTATGCCTAGAGGAGTCCTAGTTGAGCCATCCGCAATTTGTAAGGGGACTTTGAATGGTCTCAACTCTTTGCTTCCCAACCTTTCCATGATAGTGAGGGACATCAAGCTCGTGATAGCCCCTAAGTCACACAAGGCTTGGTCTATTTGCACTTGTTCAATTGAGCAAGCGATGGAGAAACTACCTGGTCTTTCAGTTTAGTAGGCATTTTAGTCTCTACATCTACTTGCTTTTTCCCTGACCAACCTCTGTGGGAAAGGTATCGGGGTTGGTACGGTGGTGGAGGGACATATTTCTGGTTCTGGTTCTTCTTTTTCGCTCATGTCTTCCTCCTGGTTCCACCTCCATTTCAGCTACCCCCACCCCAAGCTTATCACCCCTCAAGTGTATGACATTGCAATGCTCATTGGGATTTGCTTCTGGTTGCCCCGGTAATGCACCCTTAGGTCTCGAGTACGTGCTGGCTTGTTGGGCAATCTGGGTTTCTAGCATCTTGTTATGAGTTGCTAAGTTGTCTACCTTAGATGCTAGATCCTTTATTGCCTCACTCACCGCTCCTTCCTTGTTGTCTAAACTCCTCATTCTCGTTTTGTCCGAGTTTCGACAAAACTTTCAAATAAAGTCTCGAGTTTAGATCTTTGTACCGAGGGTACCCCGGTGTGGTTCTCTTATTACCTTGACCTTCTTGGAACTCATGGTTGAGCGTGTTCTTTGTAGTTGCCGTAGGGAGAGGTAAGGGTTGTTCCTTCTTTGGTTGTAGGGATTTGGGGGAGCATAGTTGGGCAGCTTCGGGTTCAGTATCATAGTAGTTGTTACAAGAGTTCACTTGTTCACCCGAAGCGCCGGATCCATGTGGGCATCCCATCATGTCATGTCCCCGCATTCCACAAATCTCACAAACAAGGTTAGTAGCACCTAATGCACTCACATTAGCTCTTTCCACCGATCAAAACGTTTATTAAGTGAGTCTATCTTTGACATAATAAGATCTGTGCTATTTACCTCAAACTTACCCTCGAAATCTTGTTCGGTTATTACCTCTTTCGGATCCCCATTGGTGGTAGTTGGTGGCGACATTCTCGATGATGTTGAATGCCTCAAGTGAGAGGCCTATTCATAAACGCTCCACCGGCGTTAATCTAGTGACACCTTCAAGAGTAATCCAATCCGTTATAGAAGGTGTGCACTATTAACCACCTCTCGAGTCCGTGATGTGGGCACGACTCCAACAGTCCCTTGTATCGATCCCAAGCTTCCGATAATGATTCTCCGTCTTTCCGGGAAGAAGCCGGTGATCTGGGTACTTATGTAGGCCGTCTTGGATGGAGGGAAGAATTTCTCCAAGAACGCCTGCTCCAGTTGGTCCCAAGTGGTCAAAGTGGGCGTGGGGATTTGCTTAAGCCAGGCCTTCGCCGTTCCAAGAGAGAGATGAGGGGAAGCAGCCTCAAACGCACAACATCGATCGAGGCTCCATGAATCCCGGATTGCGTAGGTGAACTCTAAAAATGTCTCTATGTGATCGGTCGGGTCCTCCGAAGGCAATCCTCCGAACTGATGTTGCCTAATCATGTTGATTAGCATAGGCGGTATGGTGTAGTTCTCCGCCTCAATCTCTCGGCCTTGCAATCCCGGGCCGCAAGCCTCTCGCATTGGGGCTGCGTAATACTTCAAAGGTTTTGAATCCTATAGATTCGACAAGAGTGGAACGTGACACAACCTATCTCCCACTATTTGAAGTATTCTACGTCCTGTGGAAGGTCCTCTCGATCTCCGGATCAATCTCACTAAGGCTCCCAAGACTTAGAGATCTTTGCATATAACACAAGAGAGATGGATACAATAGAAGGAAAAGAAATTTTTTTTTTTTTATATTTCAGAAATAAAAATCAAACAAAAAGAAAAGGTCCAGAAAAATCAATTCAAAATTTGAATTGAAATTGAAATGGCACAACCCAGCAACGGCGCCTAAAAACTTGATGTCCGGGCGTCACGACGGGCGACGACGCCGCGCGTATCCGGGCAGTGTACCGGATCGCCGTCAAGTAATAAAAGATATCGAACCCACAGAGATCGTGGTTCCCTAATCGCAATGAATTTCGAATCGATTAAGTTCTGGACTTTGTAAAGGGGGTTTTGAAATTGGTTTTTGAATTGAAAGATAGATGAGCAGAGAACAATTAAAACAAAAAACAATTGTTTATGGGGTTTTTATCTAAAACGGATTCCTAGGGATTTGGGTTACCTTTGAGGCTGTTTAGGTTGCTAACAGATTTACCTTTATTGATTACCAAAATTGCCTTGAAGGCGAAGTTTATCCTCCCGATAGCTTAAGCTCCTCTCGGTTACAAAAGCCGTGCCCAATTGACCCCGACCCCTACTCGTGGGTAGTCGATCCCAGATTGACCCTTTATGCTCAAAGTGACAACTCGTTGCTCCTCGAGGGACGGCTTCTAACTCTCGTGATTTCAGTCCCAAGTCTGACTTCTATAGGTCCGACACCCAAGTTCACCGCTAGGTTCCTCCTTGAAATGTCTCGGCCATGCAAATAACCTAAGTTCACCGCTAGGTTCCTCCTTGGATCATTCACATCTCACAAACCAGCCGGTGGTCTGGCTTTACGAGTGAATCACCCTAGAGATCCTAAGTTCACCGCTAGGTTCCTCCTTAGAACGTCTATGTCACGTAAATAAACGGTTGCCTAAATTTATGAGTGATTAACACACTAGAAATCAGATCTAAAACAATTATGAAATCAACAATGGTTTCAACATCAAATTAACATCATTTACAAACCCTGCAGAGCCCTAGTCCCTAGAAACTAAGCACTACTCTAGTCTTGCCATGGAGATGACAAGTCGGATGACAACATAATAAAAATCGAAAAGAGAAGAGAGGAGAAGAGAAATCTAAGCCTAGAGTAGTAGCCCCTAATGTGTTGATCCTC
>CM061066.1:12051047-12259580 GCA_030762895.1 Sophora flavescens
GCCATGAGCATGAGTTGGAAATGAAAATGCGTGAGCTTGAGTTGGACTCCAAACGACGTGAGATCGAAATGTTAACAAAGGTATGTATTCATTATTAATGTCCAAATTAGTCAAATAATTACTTGTGTTTTTTTTAATTACCAACAACTTATCTATTTTATTTTTTCTAAACTGAAGGCCAAGTCGACGTCGGTGTCGCTGTCACCTATCATTCGTTTGTTCTCACTTGGTGAGGATTATGCGTTTGATATTTTTGAATGTCCATTGGAGCACGATGGATGGGTGGCACGCCCAGATCAACGGAGGATATTTTCCTTCTGTGGTGACTATCTCGGGAACGCCTGCAGAAATAACGTCTGGATGGGCAGCAATGTTTTGAGTCTCTGGTGCACGTAAGTTAATTTTAATTTTATAACTTATTTATTTTTGGTATTTTTCCATTTAATAATTTATTTTAATTTCAATATATATATTATGTAATTAACATCCACACCTTTTCATATCTTAGGTATCTCCATCATCTTCAGCTTGATAAGGGCGTTGCATCAGTTTACGGCTTCTTAGATCCGTCAATCCTTCTGTCCGATTTCTTTGCTGGCGATGCATTGAGTAAAAACTTAGGGAACTTGTTGGGAGACAATCCGAAAGAATTATATCTGGCTCCCTATTGTATGAAAAGTCATTGGCAGTTGTTCGTACTTCACCCGTCTAGGCATACTGTCATATTCTTTTGCTCTCTCCACCAACAACCGTCGCAGGTGGTGTTGGAAGCTGTAAATAAGTAAGTAACTAATCTTAAATTTAATTTAAGTTTTAATATCAGTTGTTTTTAGTTTATTACACACATGATATATGAATTTGTTAATTGATCGACATGATTATTTGTTTATGATAGCGCGCTGAAGGCGAGTAGCATAAGTTGCGCCAACGGGAGAAGTAGGACTTCTAAGGCTAAAGCAAATCCTGTATGGAACATCATCAAGGTTTGGTAGTTAATTTATCAAATAATTAATATTATAATTACTAATTTATATGTTTATTCAACTGACATTGAAATTAATTTTGTTGGTAGTCTCGATTTCAAAATGACGGGTGGTCGTGCGGATATTATGTGATGCTTCATATGCTGAACATAGTCTCCACATCTATTACGGATGGATGGAATAAGGTAATATTTAAACAACTTGTTAAATTATATATTATAGTTTGAAGATGACTTGCATTGATGTTATTGTTATTACTTGAACGTGCGTAGGCATTTAACGACCAATCGCCTATTCAAGAAGATGAGTTAAGAGACTTGAGGATGCGCTTCGCTGAATTCTTCTTCAAGTATGCAGCTGAAAAAGGAATTGACAAGATACCTCCACAATACTTAAATAAATAGTTTTTTTGTTAGACTTTAGAAACTAATTAATAACATGTATATATATATATCCTTAGATTGGTAGTTTTGTTTTTTAGACATTGGAACTAAAATTTATTTATATATATACATGGGTTTTGGTTTTAAGTCCCCCCATTGTTCCATTTTTCCTTTGCAATTCTGTAATGTGTGTGATATTCTGTGTTACTGGGATATTTACTGAATGCAGGGATAGCTGAGGGGAGTGATATTTTAAAACTGAATTTAAAAAAAAAATCTATTAACGTCAGTTGTATCAAACAACTGACGTTAATAGTATTTTATAAAATATACAGTACACTATTAACGTCAGTTGTAATAAACAACTGACGTTAAAATTAAACCTTTAACGTCAGTTCTTTATAACAACTGATGTTAGTTTTAACAAAATTAACGTCCATTATCTTAAAGAACCGACGTTAATAGATTTATGTTTAACGTCAGTTGTTTAAACAACTGACGTTAATTTTTACAAAATTAATGTCAGTTGTATTAAAGAACTGACGTTAATAGTTTTATATTTAATGTCAGTTCTCAACTGACGTTAAAATATTAACTATTAACGTCAGTTGTATTTACATCAGTCAGTATTCTGACGTAAAAAATCAATTTTAACTGACGTAAAAAGAACTTATTGAACTAGTGTTATGCTTATTAATCCTAACCTAACCCTAGACCAAATTAAGGGCGTCTGAATAAGCTTTCCAACAAGGTATCATATTCCTTAATTGGGCTTAAGATGAGTAAGTTAGGCCCATTTAAGTGAAGGAACATCATGGACTGCGCACTGATCCGCGCCAGAGAACTCGGGACCCAATTTAGCCTTGATTTTGGCCTAATTTAACAATTCTTGTGAAACCTGAAATTGTAGGTCTCACCTTATCTTTCTAGGGACAGTAAGATCACCAAAATCCGATATCTGTAGCTCAAGTTATGCACTGCACAAAGCAACAAGGTCAGGATGAGTGAAAAATCGAAAAATTAACAATGTTTAGCAATTAAGCCCAATAATGTAAAAGAGAAAACAACGATTATAAAAGTTTTCTAATTTCCGTCTCTATCTAGCTTGTGTGGCTGTAAACTTCTATGTATGCTTATTAATCTTGACCTAACCCTAGACCAAATTAAGGGCCTCTGAATAAGCTTTCCAACAAGGTATCATATGCCTTAATTGGGCTTAAAATGAGTAAGTTAGGCCCATTTAAGTGAAGGAACTTCATGGACAGTGCACTAATCCGCGCCAGAGAACTCGAGACCCAATTTAGCCTTGATTTTGGCCAAATTTGACAATTCTTGTGAAACCTGAAATTGTATGTCTCTTCCTTATCTTTCTAGGGACAACAAGATCACCAAAATCCGATAGTTGTAGCTCTAGTTATGCTCTATGCAAGGCAACAAGGTCAAGATGAGTGAAAAATTGAAAATTTAACAATGTTTAGCAATTAAGCCCAATAATGTAAAAGCAAAAACAATGATTCAAGTGATTTTGACCTAACCCTAGACTGTAAAATGCTATTTATGCTTATTAATCCTGACCTAACCCTAGACCAAATTAAGGGTCTCTGAATAAGGTTTCCAACAATGTATCATATGCCTTAATTGGGCTTAAGATGAGTAAGTTAAGCCCATTTAAGTGAAGGAACTTCATGGACTGTGCACTAATCCGCGCCAGAGAACTCGGAACCCAATTTAGCCTTGATTTTGACCTAATTTGACAATTCTTGTGAAACCTGAAATTGTAGGTCTCACCTTATCTTTCTAGGGACAGCAAGATCACCAAAATCCGATATCTGTAGCTCTAGTTATGCTCTGGGGAAGGCAACAAGGTCAGGATGAGTGAAAAATCCGAAAATTAACAATGTTTTGCAATTAAGCCCAATAATGTAAAAACAATAACAATGATTGTAAAAGTTGTCTAATTTCTGTCTATCTCTAGCTTGTGCGGCTGTAAACTGCTATTTATGCTTATTAATACTAACCTAACCCTATACCAAATTAAGGGCGTCTGAATAAGCTTTCCAACAAGGTATCATATGCCTTACTTGAGCTTAAGATGATTAAGTTAGGCCCATTTAAGTGAAGGAACATCATGGACTGCGCACTGATCCGTGCCAGAGAACTCGGGACCCATTTTAGCCTTGATTTTGGCTTAATTTGACAATTCTTGTGAAACATGAAATTGTGGGTTTCTTCCTAATCTTTTTAGGGACAGCAAGATCACCAAAATCCGATATCTGTAACTCTAGTTATGCTCTGCACAAGGCAACAAGGTAAGGATGAGTGAAAAATCCGAAAATTAATAATGTTTAGCAATTAAGCCCAATAATATAAAAACAAAAACAATGATTGTAAAAAGTTGTCTTATTGCAGTCTCTCTCTTGCTTGTGCGGCTTTAAACTCCTATTTATGCTTATTAAATATGACCTAACCCTATAGCTAATTATGGGCCTGTGAATAAGTTTTCCAACAAGGTGTCATATGCCTTAATTGGACTTAAGATGAGTAAGTTAGGCCCATTTAAGTAAAGGAACATCGTGGACTGTGCACTGATCCGCGCCAGAGAACTCGAGACCCAATTTAGCCTTCATTTTGCCCTAATTTGACAACTCTTGTGACACCTGAAATTATAGGTATCTTCCTTATCTCTCTTGGGACAACAAGATCACCAAAATCCGATATCTGCAGCTCCAGTTATGCTCTGCACAAGGCAACAAGGTCAGTATGAGTGAAAAATCCAAAAAATAACAATGTTTAGCAATTAAGCCCAATAATGTAAAAGCAAAAACAATGATTGTAAAAGTTGTCTAATTTTCGTCTCTCTCTGGCTTGTACGACTGTAAACTGCTATTTATTCTTATTAATCTTGACCTAACCCTAGACCAAATTAAGGGCCTCAGAATAAGCTTTCCAACAAGGTATCATATGCCTTAATTGGGCTTAAGATGAGTAAGTTAGGCCCATTTATGTATAGGAACAACATGGACTATGCGCTGATCCTTGCCAGAGAACTCGGGACCCAATATATCCTTGATATTGGCCTTATTTGACAATTCTTGTGAAACCTGAAATTGTAGGACTCTTCCTTATCTTTCTAGGGACATCAAGATCACCAAAATCCTATATAGGTAGCTCTAGTTATGCTCTGCGCAAGGCAACAAGGTCGGGATGAGTGAAAAATCCAAAAATTAACAATGTTTAGCAATTAAGCCCAATAATGTAAAAGCAAAAACAATGATTGTAAAAGTTGTCTAATTTCCGTCTCTCTGTGGTTTGTGCGGTTGTAAACTGCTATGTATTCTTATTAATCCTGACCTAACCCTAGACCAAATTAAGAGCCTCTGAATAAGCTTTCCAACAAGGTATTGTATGCCTTTATTGGGCTTAAGATGAGTAAATTAAGCCATTTAAGTGAAGGAACATCATGGACTTTACACTAATCCGCGCGAGAAAACTCAAGACCCAATTGAGCCATGATATTGGCCTAATTTGACAATTCTTATGACACCTGATATTGTAGGTCTCTTCCTTATCATTCTAGGGACAGCAAGATCACCAAAATCCGATATCTGTAGCTCTAGTTATGCTCTGCGCAAGGCAACAAGGCCAGAATGAGTGAAAAATCCGAAAATTAACAATGTTTAGCAATTAAGCCAAATAATGTAAAAGCAAAAACAATGATTGTAAAAGTTGTCTAATTTCCGTGTCTTTGTGTCTCGTGTGACTGTAAACTACTATTTATGCTTATTAATCATGACCTAACCCTATAGCAAATTAAGGGCCTCTGAATAAGCTTTCCAACAAGGTATCACATGCCTTAATTGGGCTTAAGATGAGTAAGTTAGGCCCATTCAAGTGAAGAAACATCATGGACTGCGCACTGATCCGCGCCGGATAACTCGGGACCCAATATAGCCTTGATATTTGCCTTATTTGCCAATTCTGGTGAAACCTGAAATTGTAGGACTCTTCCTTATCTTTCTAGGGACAACAAGATCACCAAAATCCTATATAGGTAGCTCTAGTTATGCTCTGCGCAAGGCAACAAGGTCAGGATGAGTGAAAAATCCGAAAATTAACAATGTTTAGCAATTAAGCCCAATTAAGCCCAATAATGTAAAACCAAAAACAATGATTGTAAAAGTTGTCTGATTTATGTCTCACTCTAGATTGTGGGCCTATAAACAGCTATTTATGCTTATTATTCCTGACCCATCCCTATTCCAAATTAAGGGCCTCTGAGTAAGCTTTCCAACAAGGTATCATATGCCTTAATTGGGCTTAAGATGAGTAAGTTAGGCCCATTTAAGTGAAGCCATATCAAGGACTGTGCACTGATCCGCGCCAGAGAACTCGGGATCCAATTTAGCCTTGATTTTGGTCTAATTTGACAATCCTTGTGAATCCTGAAATTGTAGGTCTCTTCCTTATCTTTCTACGGACAACAAGATCATCAAAATCCGATATCCGTAGCTCTAGTTATGCTCTGCGCAAGGCAACAAGGTGAGGATGAGTGAAAAATCCAAAAATTAACAATGTTTAGCAATTAACCCCAATTAAGCCCAATAATCTAAAAGCAAAAAATAATGATTGTAAAAGTTGTCTAATTTCTGTCTCACTCTGGCTTGTGCGGCTGTAAACTGCTATTTATGCTTACTATTCCTGACCTAACCCTAGACCAAACTAAGGGCCTCTGAATAAGCTTTCCAACAAGGTATTATATGCCTTAATTAAGCGTAAGACGTGTAAGTTAGGCCCATTTAAGTGAAGGAACATCATGGATTGCGCACTAATCCACGCCAGAGAACTCGGGACCCAATTTAGCATTGATTTTGACCTAATTTGACAATTCTTGTGAAACATGAAATTGTGGGTTTCTTCCTAATCTTTTTAGGGACAGCAAGATCACCAAAATCCGATATCTGTAACTCTAGTTATGCTCTGCCCAAGGCAACACGGTCAGGATGATTGAAAAATCCGAAAATTAACAATGTTTAGCAATTAAGCCCAATAATATAAAACCAAAAACAATGATTGTAAAAGTTGTCTAATTTCCGTCTCTCTCTAACTTGTGCGGCTGTAAACTCCTATTTATGCTAATTAATCCTGACTTAACCTAATACCAAATTAAGGGCCTCTGAATAAGCGTTTTAACAAGGTATCATGTGCCTTAATTCGGCTTAAGATGAATAAGTTAGGCCTATTTAAGTGAAAGAACTTCTTGGAGTGCGCATTGATCCGCCCAAAGAACTCGGGACCCATTTTAGCCTTGATTTTGGCCTAATTTGATTATTCTTGTGAAACCTGAAATTGTAGGTCTCTTCCTTATCTTTCCAGTGACAACAAGATCACCAAAATCCGATATCTATAGCTCTAGTTATGCTCTGTGCGAGGCAACAAGGTCAGGATGAGTGAAAAATCCGAAAATTAACAATGTTTAGCAATTAAGCCCAATAATATAAAACCAAAAACAATGATTGTAAAAGTTGTCTAATTTCCGTCTCTCTCTAACTTGTGCGGCTGTAAACTCCTATTTATGCTAATTAATCCTGACTTAACCTAATACCAAATTAAGGGCCTCTGAATAAGCGTTTTAACAAGGTATCATGTGCCTTAATTCGGCTTAAGATGAATAAGTTAGGCCTATTTAAGTGAAAAAACTTCTTGGAGTGCGCATTGATCCGCCCAAAGAACTCGGGACCCATTTTAGCCTTGATTTTGGCCTAATTTGATTATTCTTGTGAAACATGAAATTGTAGGTCTCTTCCTTATCTTTCCAGTGACAACAAGATCACCAAAATCCGATATCTATAGCTCTAGTTATGCTCTGTGCGAGGCAACAAGGTCAGGATGAGTGAAAAATCCGAAAATTAACAATGTTGAGCAATTAATAAGAATTAAACAAAATAATGTAAAAGAAAAAACAATGATTGTAAAAGTTGTCTAATTTTCGTCTCTCTCTGGCTTGTGTGACCGTAAACTGCTATTTATACTTATTAATCATGACCTATCCCTAGAGAAATTAAGGGCCTCTGAATAAGCTTTCCAACAAGGTATCAGATGCCTTAATTGGGCTTAAGATGAGTAAGTTAGGCCATTTTAAGTGAAGGAGCATGATGGACTGCGCACTGATCCTTGCCAGAGAACTCGGGACCCAATTAGCCTTGATTTTGGCCCAATTTGACAATTCTTGTGAAACCTGAAATTATGGGTCTCTTCCTTTTCTTTCTAGGGACAACAACATCACCAAAATCCAATATCTGTAACTCTGGTTATGCTCTACGCAGCGCAACAAGGTCAGGATGAGTGAAAAATCCAAAAATTAACAATGTTTAGCAATTAGGCCCAATTAAGCCCTATAATGTAAAAGAAAAAACAATGATTGTAAAAGTTGTCTAAATTCCGTCTCTCTCTGGCTTGTGCGGCTGTAAACTGCTATTTATGCTTATTAATCCTGACCTAACCCTAGACCAAATTAGGGGCCTCTTAATAAGTTTTCCAACAAGGTATCATATGTCTTAATTAGGCTTAAGATGAGTAAGTTAGGCCCATTTAAGAGAAGGAACATCATGGACTGCGCACTGATCCGTGCCAGAGAACTCGGGACCCAATAAAGCCTTGAAATTGGGCTTATTTGACAATTCTTGTGAAACCTGAAAGTGTAGGTCTCGCCTTATCTTTCTAGGGAAAGCAACATCACCAAAATCCGATATCTGTAGCTCCATTTATGCTATGCGCAAGACAACAAGGTCAGGATAAGTGAAAAATCCGAAAATTAACAATGTCTAGCAATTAAGGCCAATTAAGCTCAATAATGTAAAAGTAAAAATAATGATTGTAAAAGTTGTCTAATTTTCGTCTCTCTCTGGCTTGTGCGGCTCTAAACTGCTATTTATGCTTATTAATCCAGACCTAACCCTAGACCAAATTAAGAGCCTCTGAATAAGCTTTCCAACAAGGTATCATATGCCTTAATTGGGCTTAAGATGAGTAAGTTAAGCCCTTTAAGTGAAGGAACATCATGGACTGCACACTAATCCGCGCCAGAGAACTTGGTACCCAATATAGCCTTGATATTGGCCTTATTTGAAAATTCTTGTGACACATGAAATTGTAGGACTCTTCCTTATCTTTCTAGGGACATCAAGATCACCAAAATCTGATATTTGTAGCTCTAGTTATGCTCTGCGCAAGGCAACAAGGTCAGGATGAGTGAAAAATCCGAAAATTAACAATGTTTAGCAATTAAGCCCAATAATGTAAACGCAAAAACAATAATTGTAAAAGTTGTCTAATTTCCGTCTCTCTCTGGCTTGTGTGACTGTAAACTGCTATTTATGCTTATTAATCATGACCTACCGCTAGACCAAATTAAGGGCCTCTAAATAAGCTTTCCAACAAGGTATCATATGCTTTAATTGGGCTTAGGATGATTAAGTTAGGCCCATTTAAGTGAAGGAACATCATTGACTTCGTGCTGATCCACGCCAGAGAACTCGGGACCCAATTTAGCCTTGATTTTGGCCTAATTTGACAATTCATGTGAAATCTAAAATTGTAGGTCTCTTCCTTATCTTTCTAGGGACAGCAAGATCACCAAAATCCGATATCTGTAGCTCTAGTTATGCTCTGCGAAAGGCAACAAGGTCAATATGAGTGAAAAATCCAAAAATTAACAATGTTTAGAAATTAAGCCCAATAATGTAAAAGCAAAAACAATGATTGTAAAAGTTGTCGAATTTCTGTTTCTCTCTGGCTTGTGCGGCTGTAAACTGCAATTTATGCTTATTAATCACGACCTAACCCTAGAACAAATTAAGGGCCTCTGAATAAGCTTTCCAACAAGGCATCATATGCCTTAATTGGGCTTAAGATGAGTAAGTTAGGCCTATTTAAGTGAGGGAACATCATGGACTGCGCACTGATCCGTGCCAGAGAACTCGGGACCCAATATAGCCTTGATATTGGCCTTATTTGACAATTCTTGTGAAACCTGAAATTGTAGGACTCTTCCTTATCTTTCTAGGGACAGCAAGATCACCAAAATCCTATATCGGTAGCTCTAGTTATGCTCTGCTTAAGGCAACAAGGTCAGGATGAGTGAAAAATCCCAAAATTAACAATGTTTAGCAATTAAGCCCAATAATGTAAAACCAAAAACAATGATTGTAACAATTGTCTGATTTCTGTCTCACTCTGGATTGTGCGGCTGTAAACTGCTATTTATGCTTATTATTCCTGACCTATCCCTATACCAAATTAAGGGCCTCTGAATAAGCTTTCTGTAACGCCCCCCCTTGAGGGCATTACTTAAGTAACCCATGCGGAATTTAAATTAAAAGATAATTTGCTGGTGCTTTCGGAAAATAATTTATATAAGTGCATCAGTGTATGAAATTGGGTATAAAAACTTTGTCACAACTCCTAAGCCTTGATTGGCACACAGTCTTACTATCATAGTATGGCAAGCCTATTTAATTTAAAGAATATACTTGAATAAAAGCTATTATTTTACGAAAATTTCGACAGAGTCTCCTTTGTAATTCGGACATCCCAGGTAAAAGAACACCTGCTAAAATAATTACATTTTCACTCCAGAATTTCAGTTACACCAAATCCAACCAGACAGCAATATATATATAAATAACAGTCATAACCATAAGCTTTACAAAACCAAAAGGGAAAGTTTATGTTTGCTTTCAAAATAACGCTCTCCGAGCCATAAACATTTCATTTTAAAATAAAGGCTCTCTGAGCCATACTCATACATACTTATCAAAATAATCTAAGTCTCAGACCCTAAGCTGGTCATTCTAAAAGTTATTCCTGAGAAGAACTCACGTGATCGCTCCACAATCAAATACCTCATCAAGCAACTAGATCTAAGTCTCTGAGTGACTTAGGAAGACTCCTCTGCACATCTGTACTAAAATACCCAGGGTACAATAGCAAACCAGAAGAAACCTGATATGTTTGTAAGGATGAGATACCATCATAAGATATATCCCACAACAACCATATACATGATACATACATCACATAATCATATAAGCAGTCAAATCATACATATACACAACAAAATAGTGTTATATCAAGGGCGTCAAACCCGCACAGTCAATCTTTCGAAAATATGCATGGCACTTCAATATCAGGCTCTAACTTAATCTCATGAGATATCAACACCGTTTTTCACTGGAGAAGAATTAGAGTGTGTCAAGCTCTAGCCTATCGGGCAGTTACCCCCTTACCCTCATGCATTAAGGTCTCAGGACGGGCAACGTCACATGTGCCTCTTCACTCGGTTTACATGGACAGACTCCCCAAATACCACCTTGTATCTGTTATAATCATCAATAGCACGTCTGCTTGGGGAAATGCACATGAGAAAATATTTTATTTAAAAGGATTTCTTTGTGTTCATCATTTTCACTGTCGCTGCTCAAGGCTAACGACTTAAATCATCATTTCCCCATCGCATTGAAAACTCAGAAGCATAGGACTCATAGTCCGAATGCTCAATCACAATGCCCAAGACCGTGGCCACAGTCAAGGGTTGTGGTCGTAGAAAACAACCTTCACCTTTTAATCATAATCATCACACGCGGTCAGAAGACACAGTCCAACACAGCGTGATTAGGACCTAAGTCCATAATATCATAGCCAGGACTCGTAGTCCCGAATTCACACTGATTGAAGATCACGTGCACATCATTGAATACTAGAGGCGACGTCTCGGGTACTAGATTCTCTTTCTTAAGTACTTATTTTTCGTTCAGTGAAAAACAAATTCAAAACCGAATCCTCGATAACCTATCCAGGTCATCGGAAAGTTTCTAAATATTTAGGAAAAACCTTTTCTTTGAAAATCCTTTTATAAAACATCTATGAAATTCTTTTATCCTTGAAATATCTCCCCCAATAGGATATTGCCAAATATTCTTGAAAGTTTTCACTTGAAAACACATAGTTCAAAAAGGATTTTTTTTCTCTTGTATAACAGTAGTACACCAAAACCATTTCAACATTTAAAACAAGTACTTTAAGTTAATGAGCTTTTGGAAAAGAACACCAATCCCTTCATCTCCAAAGCTTATTAAGGTTTTTAATCCTTATAACGGTTGAGCACAGACGCACGTCTGGCTTAGCAAACTTTCAATCAACAACATTATATATATCATCAGTGCAATGCTAATATCACAGTTGAAAGCAGTTCATCACATATATGCATTTTATCATTTACAACAAGTACAGTTCAACATCAGACAATAGCACAACAGTTCAAGTACATAAGATAATCAAGTAAGCTCAATCAACATATAACTATCCAGTTAAACACTTACACACATGCATACAGTTATTAAATATCCCTAGGCAAACTCCCCTTACCTTTGAAGACAAGTAAAGGATCCTCGTCTTAATACTCACATTAGCTCCAAGAGTGTAACTATCTACTCCATCAAGCAAGCATAGCCGTGTCAAACGTCTCAGAGAGGGAATCCAACAACGCGCAACAACCAGAAACCAAGAAATCAATTACACATGATCAAACACACATTCTAATTTGATCTAAACACTTTATCTAATTACCAAACAAGGTTATTTTTAAAGAAAATCATGTTTGAAGCTCACGCTTCCTAATACCCTTTTAGGAAACTTTGTTTTGATTAAAAGATCTTGAAAAAGAACTTTGGAAATCATCCATTAAGAGTCCTAATTGCACTAAATCATAATTAATTTCACAAAAACATACCCAAATTCAAATAAAATCAAATTGGGGTTTTAGGGCTCGTTATTAAAATTTAGGGAAAACTCAGAATAATGAAATTGGTTTAGGGAAACACAAATTCACAGTCCTAATTTCATAAAACAAGCTTTAATCTTAAGATTAAAATCTGAAATCAGAGGGTTAGGGTTAGGGTTTCAAAAATCAATTTGGGGATTTACAAAAGAGAAATGGTTAGAGGTAAAACTCTTACCCAAGGTGATGAGGAAGAAGAGGTGGTGGTTACTAGGAGGTCCGACACGGCGGCAGTGACTGAGGACGACGGCAGGAGGTGTCACCGCGATGGTGATCGCGACCCAAACTCGAAACAAGACAGATCCGCACGCACAGGCGGCGATCTGCAGTGCTTGCTCGTCTTCTCTCCATCAGACGCGGCGGACCGGGGACTGGACGACACACCCATGACGGAGACGCACGGCTGGGCGGAGCAAAGGTCAAGCCGTGTTGGAGACGAGCTGGGTCGCGGCTGTCTCCTCCTCCTCATGCGGCGCGGTCGATGGCGGTGCAGGGGCGGCGGTCGCACGGCTGCTTCAAGGAAGGAAGGAAGGAAGGTGAGTTTGGGGGGAAAGGAAGAAGATGGTGTGAGGAGGAAGAAGAGAAAAAGAAAGAAGAAGGAGAGAAGAAGAAACAGAGAATAAAAGAAGAAAAAGAGAGATTGCGTCGAGTATAAAGGGGAGAGGAGAGAGAAATTTCAGATTTTTGTACTAGTGGGTACAAAATGAGTGATAAATATTAAGCCTAAAATAAACATGTTTTTACTTTTTGGAATCTAAAAATAAAGATTGATAAAGATATGTTTTCGAAATTCATTTTAGAGTAAAGATTAATAGTTGAACTGATCTACTAAGAAAATACTCAGTCCAAAATTTAATCTCCAATAAATTTCAAACCAACATATTTTTAACTCTAAAATTAAATAGGATAAGAATATGAAAATGTTTTTCTCTTATTTACATTATTTAAAATATTTTTCGGTACTGGTATAATAGTGACAATAACGTAATTATTATCTAGTAAGCGTGCATTCACTGAACTAAGTCAGTGCTAACGCACCCAATAAAATAATTTGAAGAGAGTAATTTAATTACTCAGACAAAACCACATAACTTAAAAAAAAACATAAACATCCAAATAAAATAATTAATCCTAGCTGTAAAAACTAGGGTGTTACACTTTCCAACAAGGTATCATATGCCTTAATTGGGCCTAAGATGAGTAAGTTAGGCCCATTTAAGTGAGGGAACATCATGGACTGCGCACTGATCCGCGCCAGAGAACTCAGGACCCAATTTAGCCTTGATTTTGGACTAATTTGACAATCCTTGTGAAACCTAAAATTGTAGGTCTCTTCCTTATCTTTCTACGGACATCAAGATCACCAAAATCCGATATCCGTAGCTCTAGTTATGCTCTACGCAAGGCAACAAGGTGAGGATCAGTGAAAAATCCAAAAATTAACAATGTTTAGCAATTAAGCCCATTTTAGCCCAATAATCTAAAAGCAAAAACAATGATTGTAAAAGTTGTCTAATTTTTGTCTCACTCTGGCTTGTGCGGCTGTAAACTGCTATTTATGCTTATTATTCCTGACCTAACCCTTGACCAAATTAAGGGCCTCTGAATAAGCTTTCCAACAAGGTATTATATGCCTTAATTGGTCTTAAGACGAGTAAGTTAGGCCCATTTAAGTGAAGGAACATCATGGATTGCGCACTGATTCACGCCAGAGAACTCGGGACCCAATTTAGCATTGATTTTGGCCTAATTTGACAATTCTTGTGAAACATGAAATTATGGGTTTCTTCCTAATCTTTCTAGGGACAGCAAGATCACCAAAATCCGATATCTGTAACTCTAGTTATGCTCTGCACAAGCCAACAAAGTCAGGAAGATTGAAAAATCCGAAAATTAACAATGTTAGCAATTAAGCCCAATAATATAAAACCAAAAACTATGACTGTAAAAGTTGTCTAATTTCCGTCTCTCTCTGACTTGTGCTGCTGTAAACTCCTATTTATGCTTATTAATCCTGACCTAACCCAATACCAAATTAGGGGCCTCTGAATAAGCTTTTTAACAAGGTATCATATGCCTTAATTGGGCTTAAGATGAGTATGTTAGGCCTATTTAAGTGAAAGAACTTCATGGAGTGCGCATTGATCCGCGCCAAAGAACTCGGGACCCATTTTAGCCTTGATTTTGGGCTAATTTGATTATTCTTGTGAAACCTGAAATTGTAGGTCTCTTCCTTATCTTTCTAGTGACAACAAGATCACTAAAATCCGATATCAGGATGAGTGAAAAATCCGAAAATTAATAATGTTGAGCAATTAAGAAGAATTAAGCAAACTAATGTATAAGCAAAAACAATGATTGTAAAAGCTGCCTAATTTCCGTCTTTCTCTGGCTTGTGTGACCGTAAACTTCTATTTATGCTTATTAATCATGACCTATCCCTACACTAAATTAAGGGCCTCTGAATAAGCTTTCCAACAAGGTATCATATGCCTTAATTGGGCTTAAGATGAGTAAGTTAGGCCATTTTAAGTGAAGGAGCATCATGGACTGCTCACTGATCCTTGCCAGAGAACTCGGGACCCAATTAGCCTTGATTTTGGCCCAATTTGACAATTCTTGTGAAACCTGAATTATGGGTCTTTTCCTTTTCTTTCTAGGGACAGCAACATCACCAAAATCCCATATCTGTAACTCTAGTTATGCTCTACGCAAGGCAACAAGGTCAGGATGAGTGAAAAATCCAAAAATTAACAATGTTTAGCAATTAAGCCCAATTAAGCCCAATAATGTAAAAGAAAAAACAATGATTGTAAAAGTTGTCTAAATTCCATCTCTCTCTGGCTTGTGCGGCTGTAAAATGCTATTTATGCTTATTAATCCTGACCTAACCCTAGACCAAATTAGGGGCCTCTTAATAAGCTTTCCAACAAGGTATCATGTGTCTTAATTAGGCTTAAGATGAGTAAGTTAGGCCCATTTAAGTGAAGGAACATCATGGACTGCGCACTGATCTCTGCCAGAGAACTCGGGACCCAATAAAGCCTTAAAATTGGGCTTACTTTGACAATTCTTGTGAAACCTGAAAGTGTAGGTATCGCCTTATCTTTCTAGGGAAAGCAACATCCCCAAAATCCGATATCTGTAGCTCCATTTATGCTATGCGCAAGACAACAAGGTCAGGATGAGTGAAAAATCCGAAAATTAACAATGTTTAGCAATTAAGGTCAATTAAGCCCAATAATGTAAAAGTAAAAATAATGATTGTAAAAGTTGTCTAATTTCCGTCTCTCTGTGGTTTGTGCGGCTCTAAACTGCTATTTATGCTTATTAATCCAGACCTAACCCTAGACCAAATTAAGAGCCTCTGAATAAGCTTTCCAACAAGGTATCATATGCCTTAATTGGGCTTAAGATGAGTAAGTTAAGCCCTTTAAGTGAAGGAACATCATGGACTGCACACTGATCCGCGCCAGAGAACTCGGTACCCAATATAGCCTTGATATTGGCCTTATTTGACAATTCTTGTGACACATGAAATTGTAGGACTCTTCTTATCTTTCTAGGGACATCAAGATCACCAAAATCCGATATCTGTAGCTCTAGTTATGCTCTGCGCAAGGCAACAAGGTCAAGATGAGTGAAAAATCCGAAAATTAACAATGTTTAGCAATTAAGCCCAATAATGTAAAAGCAAAAACAATAATTGTAAAAGTTGTCTAATTTCCGTATCTCTCTGGCTTGTGTGACTGTAAACTGCTATTTATGCTTATTAATCATGAACTACCGCTAGACTAAATTAAGGGCCTCTGAATAACCTTTCCAACAAGGTATCATATGCTTTAATTGGGCTTATGATGATTAAGTTAGGCCCATTTAAGTGAAGGAACATCATTGACTGCGTGTTGATCCACGCCAGAGAACTCAGGACCCAATTTAGCCTTGATTTTGGCCTAATTTGAGAATTCATGTTAATCCTGAAATTGTAGGTCTCTTCCTTATCTTTCTAGGGACAGCAAGATCACCAAAATCCGATATCTGAAGCTCTAGTTATGCTCTACGCAAGGCAACAAGGTCAGGATGAATGAAAAATCCAAAAATTAACAATGTTTAGAAATTAAGCCCAATAATGTAAAAGGAAAAACAATGATTGTAAAAGTTGCCAAATTTCTGTTTCTCTCTGGCTTGTGCGTCTGTAAACTACAATTTATGCTTATTAATCACGACCTAACCATAGAAAAAATTAAGGGCCTCTGAATAAGCTTTCCAACAAGGTATCATATGCCATAATTGGGCTTAAGATGAGTAAGTTAGACATTTAAGTGAGGGAACATCATGGACTGTGCACTGATCCGTGCCAGGGAACTCGGGACCCAATATAGCCTTGATATTGGCCTTATTTGACAATTCTGGTGAAACCTGAAATTGTAGGTCTCGCCTTATCTTTCTAGCGAAAGCAATATCCCCAAAATCCTATATCGGTAGCTCCATTTATGCTCTGCTTAAGGCAACAAGGTCAGGATGATTGAAAAATCCCAAAATTAACAATGTTTAGCAATTAAGCCCAATCAATCCCAATAATGTTAAAGTAGAAACAATGATTGTAAAATTTGCTTAATTTCCGTCTCTCTTTGGCTTGAGCGGCTGTAAATTGCTATTTATGCTTATTAATACTAACCAACACTACACCAAATTAATGGCCTCTGAATAAGCTTTTCAAAAAGGTATCATATGCCTTAATTGGGCATAAGATGAGTAAGGAAGGCCCATTTAAGTGAAGGAACATCATGGACTGCGCACTGATCTGCGCCAGAGAACTCGGGACTAAATTTAGCCTTGATTTTCTCGTAATTTGACAATTCTAGTGAATCCTGAAATTGTAGGTCTCTTCTTTATCTTTCTAGGGACAACAAGATCACCCACATCCGATATTTGTAGCTCTAGTTATGCTCTGCGCAAAGCAACAAGGTCAGGATGAGTGAAAAATCCGAAAATTAACAATGTTTAGCAATTAAGCCCAATACTGTAAAAGCAAAAACAATGATTGTAAAAGTTGTCTAATTTCCATCTCTCTCTGGCTTGTGCGGCTGTAAACTGCTATTTATGCTTATTAATCCTAACCAGCCATAGACCAAATTGAGGGCCTCTGAATAAGCTTTCCAATAAGGTATGATATGCCTTAATGGGGCATAAGATGAGTAAGTTATGCCCATTTAAGTGAAGGAACATCATGGACTGCGGACTTATCCTTGCCAGAGAACTCGGGACCCAATTTAGCTTTGATCTTGACTTAATTTGACAATCCTTGTGACACATGAAATTGTAGGTCTCTTCCTTATCTTTCTAGGGACAGCAGGATCACCAAAATCCGATATTTGTAGCTCTAGTAATGCTGTGCGCAAGGCAACAACGTCACGATGAGCAAAAAATCCGAAAATTAACAATGTTTAGCAATTAAGCCCAATAATGTAAAAGAAAAAACAATGATTGTAAAAGTTGTCTAAATTCCATCTCTCTGAATAAGCTTTCCAACAAGGTATCATATGCCTTAATTGGGCTTAAGATGAGTAAGTTAGGCCCATTTAAGTGAAGGAACATCATGGACTGCATACTGATCCGCGGCAGAAAACTCGAGACCCAATTTAGCCTTGATTTTGGCCTAATTTGACAATTCTTGTGAAACCAGAAATTGTAGGGCTCTTCCTTATCTTTCTAGGGACAACAAGATCACCAAAATCCGATATCTGTAGCTCTAATTATGCTCTGCACAAGGCAACAAGGTCATGATTAGTGAAAAATACGAAAATTAACAATTTTAGCAAATAAGCCTAATAATGTAAAAGCAAAAACAATGATTGTAAAAGTTTTCTAATTTCAGTCTCTCTCTGTCTTGTGCGGCTGTAAACTACTATTTATGCTTATTAATCCTGACCTAACCCTATACCAAATTAAGGGCCTCTGAATATGCTTTTCAACAAGGTATAATATGCCTTGATTGGGCTTAAGATGAGTAAGTAAGGCCCATTTAAGTGAAGGAACATCATGGACTCCACACTGATCCTCGCCAGAGAACTCGGAACCCAATTTAGCCTAGATTTTGGCCTAATTTGACAATTCTTGTGAAACCTGAAATTGTAGGTCTCTTCCTTTTCTTTCTAGGGATAGCAAGAGCACCAAAATCCGATATCTGTAGCTCTAATTATCCTATGCGCAAGGCAACAAGGTCAGGATGAGTGAAAAATACGAAAATTAACAATTTTAGCAATTAAGCCAAATAATCTAAAAGCAAAAACAATGATTGTAAAAGTTTTCTAATTTCCGTCTCTCTCTGGCTTGTGCGGCTGTAAACTGCTATTTATGCTTATTAAACCTGACCTAACCCTAGACCAAATTAAGGGCCTCTGAATAAGCTTTCCAACAAGGTAATCATATGCCTTAATTGGGCTTAAGATGAGGAAGTTACGCCCATTTAAGTGAAGGAACATCATGGACTGCGCACTGATCCGTGCCAGAGAACTCGGGACCCAATTTAGCCTTGATTTTGGCCTAATTTGACAATTCTTGGAAACTTGAAATTGTAGGTCTCTTCCTTATCTTTCTAGGGATTGCAAGATTACCAAAATCCGATATTTGTAGCTCTAGTTATGCTCTGCACAAGGCAACAAGGTCACGATGAGTGAAGAATCCGAAAATTAACAACGGTTAGCAATTAAGCCCAATTAAGCCCAATAATGTAAAAGCAAAAACAACGACTGTAAAAGTTGTCTAATTTCCGTCTCTCTCTGGCTTGTGTGGCTGTAAACTGCTATTTATGCTTATTAATCCTGACCTAACCCTAGACCAAATTAAGGGCCTCTGAATAAGCTTTTCAACAAGGTATCCTATGCCTTAATTGGGCTTAAGATGAGCAAGTTAGGCCCATTTAAGTGAAGGAACATCATGGACTGCGCACTGATCTGCGCCAGAGATCTCAGGACCCAATTTAGCCTTGATTTTGGACAAATTTGACAACTCTTGTGAAACCTGAAATTGAAGGTCTCTACCTTATCTTTCTAGGGACAACAAGATCACCAAAATTCGATATCTGTAGCTCTAGTTTAGCTCTGTGCAAGGCAACAAGGTTAGGATGAGTGAAAAATCCGAAAATTAACAATGTTAGCAATTAAGTCCAATAATGTAAAAGTAAAAACAATGATTGTAAAAGTTGTCTAATTTCCATCTTTCTCTGACTTGTGCTGCTGTAAACTTCTATTTATGCTTATTAATCATGACCTAATCCTAGATCAAAATAAGGGCCTCTGAATAAGCTTTTCAACAAGGTATCATATGCCTTAATTGGGCTTAAGATGAGTAAGTTAGGCCCATTTAAGTGAAGGAACATCATGGACTGCGCACTGATCCGTGCCAGAGAACTCAGGACCCAATTTAGCCTTGATTTTGACAAAATTTGACAACTCTATTGACACCTGAAATTGTAGGTCTCTTCCTTATCTTTCTAGGGACAGCAAGATCACCAAAATCCGATATCTGTAGCTCTAGTTAAGCTCTGCGCAAGGCAACAAGGTCGGGATGAGTGAAAAATCCGAAAATTAACAATGTTAGCAATTAAGCCCAATAATGTAAAAGCAAAAACAATGATTGTAAAAGTTGTCTAATTTTCGTCTCTCTCTGGCTTGTGCAGCTGTAAACGGTTATTTATGCTTATTAATCCTGACCTAATCCTAGACCAAATTAAGGTCCTCTGAATAAGCTTCCCAACAAGGTTCATATGCCTTAATTGGGCTTAATATGAGTAAGTTAGGCCCATGTAAGTGACGGAACATCATGGACTGGGCACTGATCCGCGCCAGAGAACTCGGGACCCAATTTAGCTTTGATTTTGGCCTAATTTGACAATTCTTGTGAAACATGAAATTGTAGGCCTCTTCCTTATCTTTCTAGGGACCGTAAGATCACCAAAATCCAATATATGTAGCTCTAGTTATGCTCTGCGCAAGGCAACTAGGTCAGGATGAGTGAAAAATCCGAAAATTCACAATGTTTTACAATTAAGCTCAATAATGTAAAAGCAAAAACAATGATTGTAAAGGTTGTCTAATTTTCGTCTCTCTCTGGTTTGTGCGGCTGTAAACAGCTATTTATGCTTATTAATCTTGACCTAACCCTAGACCAAATTAAGGGTCTCTGAATAAGCTTTCCAACAAGGTATCATATTCCTTAATTGGGCTTAAGATGAGTAAGTTATGTCCATTTAACTGAAGGAACATCATGGACTACGCACTGATCAGCGCCAGAGAACTTGGGACCCAATTTAGCCTTGATTTTGGCCTAATTTGATAATTCTTGTGACACCCGAAATTGTAGGTCTCTTCCGTATCTTTCTAGGGACAACAAGATCACCAAAATCCGATATTTGTAGCTCTAGTTATGCTCTGTGCAAGGCAACAAGGTCAGGATGAGTGAAAAATCCGAAAATTAACAATGTTTAGTAATTATGCCCAATAATGTAAAAGCAAAAACAATGATTGTAAAAGTTACCTAATTTCCATCTCTCTCTGGCTTGTACGGCTGTAAACAACTATTTATGCTTATTAATGTTGACATAACGCAAGACCAAATTAAGGGCCTCTGAAAAAGCTTTCCAACAAGGTATCATATGCCTTAATTGGGCTTAAGATGAGTAAGTGAGGTCCATTTAAGTGAAGGAAAATCATGGACTGTGCACTTATCCGCGCTTGAGAACCCGGGACCAAATTTAACCTTGATTTTGGCCTAATTTGATAATTCTTGTGAAACATGAAGTTGTAGGTCCCTTCCTTATCTTTCTAAGATCAGCAAGATCACCAAAATCTGATATTTGTAGCTCTAGTTATGCTCTGTGCAAGGCAACAAGGTTAGGTTGAGTGAAAAATCCGAAAATTAACAATGCTTAGCAATTAAACCCAATAATGTAAAAGCAACAACAATGATTGTAAAAGTTGTCTAATTTCTGTCTCTCTCTGGCTTGTGCGGCTGTAAACTGCTATTTATGCTTATTAATCATGACCTAACCCTAGACCAAATTAAGGGCCTTTGAATAAGCTTTCCAACAAGGTATCATATGCCTTAATTGGGCTTAAGATGAATAAGTTAGGCCCGTTTAAGTGAAGGAACGTCAAGCTTGTTGAAAAATGATGCCATTTTCAACTTTGATGACAAATGCAGAAAGGCGTTTGATTTCCTGAAGAAGGCACTGACCTCTAGCCCCATCCTCCAGCCCCCTGACTGGACCCTCCCTTTTGAGCTCATGTGTGACGCTTCTAACTATGCTGTGGGGGCGGTCCTTGCACAAAGGGTGGACAAGGCTGGCCATGTGATCTATTATGCTTCTAGAACTTTGGATGCTGCACAGGCTATTTACACCACTACTGAAAAGGAACTTCTAGCTATTGTTTTTGCTCTTGATAAATTTAGATCATATTTGCTAGGTTCCAAGGTTGTTGTTTTCACTGACCATGCAGCTTTGAAGTACTTGTTGAAGAAACCAGAAGCAAAACCGAGATTGATTCGGTGGATGTTGTTGCTCCAAGAATTTAATGTGGAGATTAAGGACAAGAGTGGAGCTAAGAACTTGGTGGCTGATCACTTGAGAAGAATAGAAAGGGATGAAAATCCTTCTCCCATCCAGGATGACTTTCCTGATGAGCGGTTTTTACAGTTGCATGGGGTAACTCCTTGGTTTGCTGATATTGTTAACTATCTTGTTGCTGGTGTTTTTCCGATAGGTGCAACTAGGTCACAAGTCCACAAACTCAAGAGTGACGCCAAGTACTATGTTTGGGATGATCCATTTCTTTGGAAATTTGGCAGTGATCAGGTAAGTAGGAGATGTGTCCCCGACTATGAGATTGGGTCTATTTTGTATTTTTCTCATGCCTCTCAAGTAGGGGGACACTTTGGGCCACAAAGGACAGCAAGGAAAGTCCTAGACTCAGGTTTTTATTGGCCCACCATTTTTAGAGATGCTTATGAGGTTTACCGGACTTGTAAAGAGTGTCAGACAACAGGTACAGCCATCACTCGTAAGAGTGAAATGCCTCAGCAGCCTATGCTTTTCTGTGAGGTGTTTGATGTGTGGGGAATTGACTTTATGGGTTCTTTCCCTGCATCTTTTGGTTTTCTCTATATTTTACTGGCTGTTGACTATGTTTCAAAGTGGGTGGAAGCTATCCCCATTAGGACTGATGATTCTAGAGTTGTTACAAATTTTGTCAGGTCCAATATTTTTTGCAGGTTCGGCATACCTCGTGCTATCATAAGTGACCAAGGCACTCATTTCTGCAACCGCACCATGGAAGCTTTACTCCGGAAGTATGGATTTGTGCACATGGTCTCCACTGCATACCATTACCAAACTAATGGGCAGGCTGAGATCTCAAACAGGGAGATCAAACAGATCTTAGAGAAAGTGGTGCAGCCAAGTAGGAGGGACTGGAGCCGCCGTCTAGAAGACGCATTTTGGTCTCAAATAACAGCTTTTAAGACACCAATAGGGATGTCCCCCTATACACTTGTGTTCGGTAAGGCGTGTCATCTGCCTGTGGAAGTTGAACACCGTGCTTATTGGGCGGTCAAAAGCTGTAACTTGGAAATGCAAAAAGCAGGCATTGAAAGGAAACTCCAATTGCAGCAGCTTGAAGAGCTTAGGCTGGAAGACTAAGAAAGCTATCGAATTTATAAAGAGAAAACTAAGCACTTCCATGACAGGATGATTTCTAGGAAGGAATTCTTTGTGGGCCAACAGGTTTTATTGTTTAACTCCCGCCTGAAAGTGATGGCTGGGAAACTTCGATCCAAGTGGGTTGGCCCATTTGTTGTCACTAATGTTTTCCCTCATGGTGCAGTAGAAATAAAGAGTGCAGGTAGCAACGAAGTTTTTAAGGTTAACGGGCATCGCTTGAAGCTATTCCATGAGAGCTCGGTGCCTGAAGATGCTACTGTTGAGGAGCTCTCCTTGGGAGAGCCCACCTACACTACAACTTGATCAGGGAGCACCTTCTCCTTTCCCTCACTCTTGTTTTATATCTATGTTCTTTCATTGAGGATAATGTATGTTTTAAGTGTGGGGGAGGGAACCACTTGTTTTGTTTTTGTTTCCTTGTGTGTGTTGCTTTGAGTCGTTGTGTGAGTCTTGTGTCGGTGAGCTTGTTGGGTTTCAATCAGATGTTGCATAGATGAATTGCATGATATGAGTTGACTGTTGATGATTTTCCCCTAGGTCTTGAAAATTGAAAATTGATCCCCATGTGAAAAATTTAAAATTGAACCTTGAGATATTCTGTTGTGATTGCATGATTTATGATAAGTTTGGGGTGAAGAGTGCACACACTATGGATTGAATCTCGGTCTAACAATTTGCAAAAAATTGTCCAGGTGAGGATTTGAGCCTCCAACATGTTTTTAATTGTGTGAATCACTTTCAAGTTACACTTTCCCGGATTTGCTTGAAGCTCTTCATGGTTTGCATGTTTATGTGTTGCATCAAATGATTTAGGCAATTTTCTTTGAATTAACTACTTGGCCTGAAAAGAACCATCCCTAATGCATGTTCCCTAGTTAGCCACAATGAGACTAATTAGCCTATTGTTTCTTGATGACCTTATGTTATAAGCCAAAAATCTGGAAAAACCATGTTAACCCAATCTTGGGATTAGAAGAGCATGAATTCTTAGCAAGACAAAGGTTTGCAAGAAGCTAAGTTTGGGGTAGCTACGAGGATATGATGTGCTGTTTTGGATTGAGAAAAAAAAAATAAAGGTTGGAGCCAAAGGACAAAAAGAAAAGAACAAAATGTCAAAAAGGGGTATTAGAAGAAAAAGGCTGTAGTCACCCAAGGCAAAAATAAAAATGGAAAAAGGAACTTGAGTGGAAATTCAATGTATCAAAATGCTCATGCTCTCTTAGTTCCTAAGGACTTAAGCCTAGTACCTTTGAATATCCTACCCTTAGCCAGGCCCCATTACAACCTTTAAAAGACCTTTTGTTGTTGCATGCATGTTTTCGTGGGAACCTCGATTGAGATGAAAATCAAATTCATGGGAAGTGCTCTTGAAATGTGAAATTGAGTGAAAGGTTCATAGCCCAGACAAATTGAGCGAATGAGTGAAACATTAAATGCCCTTGTGAGGTAGGCCATTGTTTGAAATTAGTGATCTCCCTTTTGTGTGTAACTTGGATCCTCAACTCAGATTACTGATTGCATGAATGATGGAATTCTCAATGGTTTAAAGTAAATGAATGTGGGGGATTACATTGTTAAAAACGGGGGGAAACATTGAAGGGAAATTGTTTTGCTAGAATTGCACGAAATCTGTGCGAAATTGGTTGAACCCTTTAAGCTTTCCAAGTTTGAGTCCTTTTGAGTTTTAGTTTACTTGGGGACAAGCAAAGTATAAGTTTGGGGTATTTTGATCAGCCTCTGGCTCGACTAGTTTTTAACTAGTAAGACCATAGGTTTTATTCGAGTTTAATCTCGATTTCGCCCAAATTTTGATGTAATTATCCTCAAGCAACATTTTGAGTCTCTTAAGTAGTTTTAGGGTATTTTAATTGATTTTGAGTCAAATAAAGCGCTTACTGCTATTTCATGTTTTCTGGTTGATAAGAAAAGCAAGAAGGGAAGAACACCTGAAGCAGAGGCCATCATGCCCAGGCCGTGACACTGGTCACGGCCGTGAGGAGCTACCCATGGAAGACAGAAAGGATCACGGCCCAGCCGTGACACACATCACGGGCGTGATGAGGAGATCATGAAAGTCAGAAAGCATCACGGCCCAGGCGTGACACACATCACGGACGTGATGAGAAGACCCAGAAAGACAGAGTTGATCACGGCCCAGCCGTGATGGAGGTCACGGCCGTGATAGAACAACACCCAAAGTCAGAAGCGATCACGGCCTGGCCGTGAAAGGCATCACAGCCGTGACGGACCAGAATTTGAATGCGCGCCCATGACAGAAGCGGTCACGACCTGGCCGTGACGGCCATCACGGCCGTGACGCGTGGCCTCTTTATAAATAGGAACGCAACAGACACAAAATCATCGAATTTTCACAGTTTTACATAATTTTTATAGGTTTTGTTATACCCTTGATGGAGAACTAATTCCCTTGGGTTAATCTGCTGTAATCGGGTTCCGCCGACACTTGAGATTCTGTAATTCCCGGATTAAATTTCTTCTTCCTTTCAATACTATCCTGTACGTTCTATTTGCTTAAATCAGGATTATATAGAATAGGTATTGATTTGTTTCGATGATTTTATGTTCCTACATCTAATCGCGTTTGCTTAATTCGCGTGTGTTCAATCGTGTTTGCTTAATTCACGAGTGCTTCAACCCGTTTGCTTAATTCGGGAATTGGGAACATATATCGTGTAGTGCCAATTTCGCTTGTTAATTGTTGCTACAATCGAAAAGGGATTAGAATCCGCTTAGGGCATGGGAATTATATGAATCGATGATAGTGGGAAACCGAGAACAGTAGATTAATCGTTTTGATAATTGATATTCACTTATTTCTTAATTGCATTGTTCTTTTAACTGAATCTCTCAATCTGAACACCCCCCCCCCCAAACTGTTTTTTTTTTGCGAGTAACAATCCAAGAGTCCTTGTGAGACGATACTCGAGTTGTCGCTCCCTGACTACAGTTTTTACAAACCACTCACTTTTTGACCCGTGTGCGACAGCGTGTCAAAATCGGCGCCGTTGCCTGGGTCTCTTGCTGTTATTCTCGCATTTTCTTTTTGATTTTCTGCTGAATTAGTTCTGGATACTAGGTCTGGGTGTTCTGAATTGTTTGAATTTGATCCTGAAATTGAGAGAACACTGCGCACACGCCGTAGAGCAATTCAGGCTAGCACCAGTTCACCAACCAGTAGTAATTCTAATTCTGCACCTGCACTTGATAACATGGCTGATCAAAGAACATTATGACAGCTTGCTGCCCCTGATATTAATTATAATGGGTTATGTATTGAATATGCTGATGTTGTTGCTCCCTTTGAATTAAAATCTGGTTTGATACACTTGTTGCCAAGGTTTAGTGGTCTTGCAGGTGAGGATCCACATAAACATCTGAAGGAATTCCAGGTTGTTTGCTCTACACCCTTGAGATCGGAAGGAATAATCGAAGATCATATCAAGCTGAGAGCCTTCCTATTCTCACTTCAAGGTGCTGCGAAGGATTGGTTGTATTACCTTGAACCGAATTCTGTTTACAACCTGGAATGATCTGAAGAAAGTCTTCCTAGAGAGGTACTTCCCTGCCTCCAGAGCTGCATCAATCAGGAAGAAAATATGTGGCATTAGACAAGGAAATGAATCATTGGGCGAGTACTGGGAGAGATTCAAGAAGTTGGTATCCAGTTGTCCTCAGCACCAGATTTCTGAGCAGCTACTTATTCAGTACTTTTATGAGGGATTGCTGCCAATGGACAGAAATATTTTAGATGCTGCTAGTGGGGGAGCACTTGTTGATAAGACCCCAGCCGCTGCCAAGCAATTGATTGAGAACATGTCACTCAACTCTCAGCAGTTCACAACTAGAATCAATTCTGCCGAGACAAGGGAAGTGAATGAGGTCCATGTTTCTTCTTCCAACAAGGCCCTTGAGACCAGACTTGATGAGCTCACTTCTTTGGTGAAGCAGTTGGCAATGGATAAGGTTCAACCAGCAAGGTTGTGTGGCATTTGCACCTCTCCTGAGCACCTGACCAATGCATTCCCCATTCTGAAAGATGAGTTAGTCACTGATTTGACTCAAGCTTATGCAGGCAATATTTACAATCAAGGCAACAATCAGAACCGGTACAGCATTCCTGACATTTCCACAAATAAGTACCATCCCAACTGGAGGAATCATCCAAACCTTCGGTATAGGAACTCATCTGCACAACAGCAACAACCAATGTTACCGCTGGCACCACTACAGAATTCTCCCCAAGTGACCACCTCTGCACCTTCACTAGAGGACCTGGTCAAGCAAATGACTACCTTGCAGACACAGATTGGACAGTTTCAGCGGCGAACGGATGCTAGTATTCATACCTTGCAGACACAGTTGGACAGCTTGCCACTTCGATGAATGCCATGCAGCAAGCTCAAGGATCGAACCAACTACCTGCACAAACAGTGGTGAATCCTAATGCTCCAAATCCTAATGTGAGTGCGATTTCTTTGAGATCCGGGAAAGTTGTAGAGGCAGCCCCTGAAAAGGGTAAAGAAACTATTGAGGTAACACCTGAACCTTCTGTTGTTGTTGAAGCTTTGAAAGAGTATGTGCCACCGATCCCCTTCTCGCAAAGAGTGCTGACAAATAAGAAGATTGATGGGGAAGACGAGGAGAGAGAGATTCTAGATGTGTTCAGAAAAGTGGTGGTAAACATTCCGCTCCTTGATGTGATTAAGCAGGTTCCAAAATATGCAAAGTTTCTGAAGGATTTGTGCACACACAAGAGGAGGTTGAAGGGTAATGAGAGAGTCGATTTGGGGCAAAATGTTTCAGCCCTCATTCAACCTAAGCCTGCACCTGAAAAGGTTACTGTTTCAGCCCTCACTCAGGCACTACCACAAAAGTGCAAGGATCCGGGCACTTTTGCTATTCCATGTACCATTGGGGATAGTAAATTCGACAATTGCATGTTGGATTTGGGAGCCTCTATTAATGTCATGCCTACTTCTGTTTTCAACAGTCTTGATCTTGGTCCTTTGGAGCATACAGGTCTCACTATTCAGTTGGCAAACAGGACCAATGCTCGCCCCATTGGAGTAGTAGAAGATGTGCTTGTTCGAGTTGATGACCTGATCTTCCCTGCTGATTTTTACATTCTGGACATGGCAGGGGAAACAAATTCTAGCAGATCACCAATCATTTTGGGCAGGCCATTTATGAAAACGGCGAAGACAAAGATTGATGTTCACGATGGAACCATGTCCATGGAGTTTGGTGACATTGTGGCAAAATTCAACATTTTCGATGCTATAAAGCATCCCTTGGAAGAGCACTCTGTTTTTCAAATAGAGCTTCTCTCTGAAATTGTTGATGAAACTTATGATGATTTGGTTGCAGCTGCTGATTTCCCATCCATTTCTGGTTTTGATGATGTCTACTCATGTGGTGATTGCACTCACACTGGCCCTTGTGCTGTTTGTTCTGGGATTGATGCTGGTTTGGAGGGTGACAATGTGGATGAATCTGTTTGTTCAGATGAAGTTCTTGACAGTACGGCTGCCCCAAACATACCATCTATTGAGCAGCCACCCTCCTTGGAGCTTAAGCCACTTCCTGACAATCTGAAATATGCTTACTTGGAGAGGAATGAAAAACTTCCGGTTATAATTTCCTCTAACCTTGATGTTGACCAGGAAACTAAGCTCTTGGAGGTTTTGAAGAAGCACAAGAAGGCGATTGGGTGGACCTTGGCCGACATACCAGGTATTAGCCCCTCCAGGTGTATGCATAGGATTCTATTGGAGGATGGGGCTAAAACAGTTAGGCAGCCCCAAAGGCGGCTCAGTCCCTTGATTCTTGATGTTGTGAAGAAGGAGGTAACCAAACTCTTGCATGCGGGTATCATATATCCTATCTCTGACAGTAATTAGGTGAGCCCAGTGCAAGTTGTGCCTAAGAAGTCTGGACTCACAGTGGTGAAAAATGAAAACAATGAACTTGTTCCCACTAGAGTTCAGAATAGCTGGAGAGTCTACATTGACTACAGGAGATTGAACCAGGCTACTAGAAAGGATCACTTTCCTTTGTCGTTCAATGATCATATGCTTGAATGGCTAGTAGGTAAATCACTTACTATTTTCTTGATGGTATTTCAGGGTACTTCCAGATCCACATTGCACCAGAGGATCAGGAAAAGACTACTTTCACGTGCCCTTTCGGCACTTTTGCTTACAGGAGGATGCCATTTGGTCTTTGCAATGCTCCGGGCATATTCCAGAGATGCATGATTAGCATTTTTACTAAATATATTAAAAATTGCATGGAAGTGTTCATGGACGACTTCATTGTTTATGGTTCCTCATTTGATGCATGCTTGCATAGTTTGAATTTGGTTTTAGAGAGATGCATTGAAACTGACCTTGTTTTGAACTATGAAAAATGCCATTTTATGGTTGAACAGGGGATTGTTTTGGGGCATATTATTTATAAAAAGGGTATTTCAGTAGATCCTGCTAAGATTGAGGTGATTTCTACTTTGCCTTACCTATCTTGCGTTCGCGAGATTCGCTCTTTTCTTGGTCATGCAGGATTATACAGGCGCTTCATTAAGGATTTCAGCAAGATAGCTCTCCCTCTGTCAAACTTGTTGAAAAATGATGCCATTTTCAACTTTGATGACAACTGTAGAAAGGCGTTTGATTTCCTGAAGAAGGCACTGAACTCTACCCCCATCATCCAGCCCCCTGACTGGACCCTCCCTTTTGAGCTCATGTGTGACGCTTCTAACTATGCTGTGGGGGCGGTCCTTGCACAAAGGGTGGGCAAGGCTGCCCATGTGATCTATTATGCTTCTAGAACTTTGGATGCTGCACAGGCTAATTACACCACTACTAAAAAGGAACTTCTAGATATTGTTTTTGCTCTTGATAAATTTAGATCATATTTGCTAGGTTCCAAGGTTGTTGTTTTCACTGACCATGCAGCTTTGAAGTACTTGTCGAAGAAACCAGAAGCAAAATCGAGATTGATTCGGTGGATGTTGTTGCTCCAAGAATTTAATGTGGAGATTAAGGACAAGAGTGGAGCTGAGAACTTGGTGGCTGATCACGTGAGGAGAATAGAAAGGGATGAAAATCCTTCTCCCATCCAGGATGACTTTCCTGATGAGCAGCTTTTACAGTTGCATAGGGTAACTCCTTGGTTTGCTGATATTGTTAACTATCTTGTTGCTGGTGTTTTTCCGACAGGTGCAACTAGGTCACAAGTCCACAAACTCAAGAATGACGCCAAGTACTATGTTTGGGATGATCCATTTCTTTGGAAATTTGGCAGTGATTAGGTAATTAGGAGATGTGTCCCCGACTATGAGATTGAGTCTATTTTGCATTTTTCTCATGCCTCTCAAGTAGGGGGACACTTTGGGCCACAAAGGACTGCAAGGAAAGTCCTAGACTCAGGTTTTTATTAGCCCACCATTTTTAGAGATGCTTATGAGGTTTACCGGACTTGTAAAGAAAGTCAGACAGCAGGTACAGCCATCACTCGTAAGAGTGAAATGCCTCAGCAGCCTATGCTTTTCTATGAGGTATTTGATGTGTGGGGAATTGATTTTATGGGTCCTTTCCCTGCATCTTTTGGCTTTCTCTATATTTTACTGGATGTTGACTATGTTTCAAAGTGGGTGGAAGCTATTCCCACTAGGACTGAGGATTCTAGAGTTGTTGCAAATTTTGTCAGGTCCAATATTTTTTGCAGGTTCGGCATACCTCGTGCTATCATAAGTGACCAAGGCACTCATTTCTGCAACTGCACCATGGAAGCTTTACTCCGGAAGTATGGAGTTGTGCACATGGTCTCCACTGCATACCATCCCCAAACTAATGGGCAGGCTGAGATCTCAAACAGGGAGATCAAACAGATCTTAGAGAAAGTGGTGCAGCCAAGTAGGAGGGATTGGAGCCGCCGTCTAGAAGACGTACTTTGGGCTCAAAGAACAGCTTTTAAGACACTAATAGGGATGTCCCCCTATACACTTGTGTTCGGTAAGGCGTGTCATCTGCCTGTGGAAGTTGAGCACCGTGCTTATTGGGCGGTCAAAAGCTGTAACTTGGAAATGCAAAAAGCAGGCATTGAAAGGAAACTCCAATTGCAGCAGCTTGAAGAGCTTAGGCGGGAAGCCTATGAAAACTCTCGAATTTATATAGAGAAAACTAAGCACTTCCATGACAGGATGATTTCTAGGAAGGAATTCTTTGTGGGTCAACAGGTTTTATTGTTTAACTCCCGCCTGAAAGTGATGACTGGGAAACTTCGATCCAAGTGGGTTGGCCCATTTGTTGTCACTAATGTTTTCCCTCATGGTGCAGTAGAAATAAAGAGTGCAGGTAGCAACAAAGTTTTTAAGGTTAACGGGCAGCACTTGAAGCTATTCCATGAGAGCTCGGTGCCTGAAGATGCTACTGTTGAGGAGCTCTCCTTGGGAGAGCCCACCTACACTACAAATTGATTAGGGAGCACCTTATCCTTTCCCTCACTCTTGTTTTATATCTATGTTTTTTCATTAAGGACAATGTATGTTTTAAGTGTGGGGGAGGGAACCACTTGTTTTGTTTTTGTTTCCTTGTTTGTGTTGCTATGAGTCGTTGTGTGTGAGTCTTGTGTCGGTGAGCTTGTTGGGTTTCAATCAGATGTTGCATAGATGAATTGCATGATATGTGTTGACAGTTGATGATTTTCCCCTAGGTCTTGAAAATTGAAAATTGATCCCCATGTGAAAAATTGAAAATTGAACTTTGAGATATTCTGTTGTGATTGCATGATTTATGATAAGTTTGGGGTGAAGAGTGCACACACTAGGGATTGAATCTCGGTCAAACAATTTGCAAAAAATTGTCCAGGTGAGGATTTGAGCCTCCAACATGTTTTTAATTGTGTGAATCACTTTCAAGTTACACTTTCCTGGATTTCCTTGAAGCTCTTCATGGTTTTCATTTTTATGTGTTGAATCAAATGATTTAGGCAATTTTCTTTGAATTAACTACTTTGCCTGAAAAGAACCATCCCTAATGCATGTTCCCTAGTTAGCCACATTGAGACTAATTAGCCTATTGTTTCTTGATGACCTTATGTTGTAAGCCAAAAATCTGGAAAAACCATGTTAACCCAATCTTAGGATTAGAAGAGCATGAATGCTTAGCAAGACAAAGGTTTGCAAGAAGCTAAGTTTGGGGTAGCTACGAGGATATGATGTGCTGTTTTGGATTGAGAAAAAAAAAATAATAAAGGTTGGAGCCAAAGGCAAAAAGAAAAGAACAAAATGTCAAAAAGGGGTATTAGACGAAAAAGGCTGTAGTCACCCAAGGCAAAAAGAAAAATGGGAAAAGGAACTTGAGTGGAAATTCAATGTATCAAAATGCTCATGCTCTCTTAGTTCCTAGGGACTTAAGCCTACTACCTTTGAATATCCTACCCTTAGCCAGGCCCCATTACAACCTTTAAAAGACCTTTTGATGTTGCATGCATGTTTTCGTGGGAACCTTGATTGAGATGAAAATCAAATTCATGGGAAGTGATCTTGAAATGTGAAATTGAGTGAAGGTTCATAGCCTAGACAAATTGAGCGAATGAGTGAAACATTAAATGCCCTTGTGAGGAAAGCAATTGTATGAAATTGGTGATCTCCCTTTTGTGTGTAACCTGGATCCTCAACTCAGATTACTGATTGCATGAATGAAGGAATTCTCAATGGTTTAAAGTAAATGAATGTGGGGGATTACATTGTTGAAAAAGGGGGGAAACATTGAAGGGAAATTGTTTTGTTAGAATTGCACGAAATCTGTGCGAAATTGGTTGAACCCTTTAAGCTTGCCAAGTTTGAGTCCTTTTGAGTTTTAGTTTACTTAGGGACAAGCAAAGTCTAAGTTTGGGGTATTTTGATCAGCCTCTGGCTCGACTAGTTTTTAACTAGTAAGACCATAGGTTTTATTCGAGTTTAATCTCGATTTCGTCCACATTTGGATGTAATTTTCCTCAAGCAACATTATGAGTCTCTTAAGTAGTTTTAGGGTATTTTAGTTGATTTTGAGTCAAACAAAGCACTTACAGCTATTTCATGTTTTCAGGTTGATAAGAAAAGCAAGAAGGGAAAAACACCTGAAGCAGAGGCCATCACGCCCAGGTCGTGACACTGGTCACGGCCGTGAGGAGCTACCCATGGAAGACAGAAAGGATCACAGCCCAGCCGTGACACACATCACGGGCGTGATGAGGAGATCATGAAAGTCAGAAAGCATCACGGCCCAGGCGTGACACACATCACGGGCGTGATGAGAAGACCCAGAAAGTCAAAGTTGATCACGGCCCAGCCGTGATGGAGGTCACGGCCGTGACAGATCAGCACCCAAAGTCAGAAGCGATCACGGCCTGGCCGTGATCGGCATCACGGCCGTGACGGACCATAATTTGAATGCGTGCCCTTGACAGAAGCGGTCACGGCTAGGCCGTGATGGCCATCACGGCCGTGACGCGTGGCCTCTTTATAAATAGGAACGCAGCAGACACAAAAAAAATCCAATTTTCACATTTTTACATATTTTTTCTAGGTTTTGTTATACCCTTGATGGAGAACTAATTCCCTTGGGTTAATCTGCTGTAATAGGGTTCCGCCGACACTTGAGGTTCTGTAATTCCCGGATTAAATTGCTTCTTCCTTTCAATACTATCCTGTACGTTCTGTTTGCTTAATTCAGGATTATATAGAATTGGTATTGATTTGTTTCGATGATTTTATGTTCCTATATCTAATCGCGTTTGCTTAATTCGCGAGTGTTCAATCGTGTTTGCTTAATTCACAAGTGCTTCAACCCGTTTGCTTAATTCGGGAATTGGGAACATATATCGTGTAGTACCAATTTCGCTTGTTAATTGTTGCTACAATCGAAAAGGGATTAGAATCCGCTTAGGGCATGGGAATTATATGAATCGATGATAGTGGGAAACCGAGAACAGTAGATTAATCGTTTTTATCATTGATATTCACTTATTTCTTAGTTGCATCGTTCTTTTAATTGAATCTCTCAATCTGACCCCCCCCCCCCCCCCAAACTATTTTTTTTTTCGAGTAACAATCCAAGAGTCCTTGTGAGCCGATACTCGAGCTGTCGCTCCCTGACTACATGTTTTACAAACCACTCACTTTTTGACCTATGTGCGACAGCGTGTCACCATCTCTATCCGGCTTGCGCGGCTGTAAACTGCTATTTATGCTTATTAATCCTGACCTAACCCTAGACCATATTAAGGGCCTCTGAATAATCTTTCCAACAAGGTATCATATGCCTTAATTGGGATTAAGATGAGTAAGTTAGTCCCATTTAAGTGAAGGAACATCATGGACTGTGCAATGATCCACGCCAGAGAACCCTGGACCCAATTTAGCCTTGATTTTGGCCTAATTAGACAATTCTTGTGAAACCTGAAATTGTAGCTTTCTTCCTTATCTTTCTTGGGACAACAGGATCAACAAAATCCGATATCTGTAGCTCTAGTAATGCTCTGCGCAAGGCAACAAGGTTAGGATGAGTGAAAAATCCGAAAATTAACAATGTTTAGCAATTAAGCCCAATAATGTAAAAGCAAAAACAATGATTGTAAAAGTTGTCTAATTTCCGTGTCTCTCTGGCCTGTGCAGCTGTAAACAACTATTTATGCTTATTAATCCTGACATAACCCTAGACCAAATAAAAGGCCTCTGAATAAGCTTACCAACAAGGTATCATATGCCCTAATTGGGCTTAAGATGAGTAAGTTAGGCCCATTTAAGTGAAGGAACGTCAAGGACTGCGCACTAATCAGTGCCAGAGAACTTGGGACCCAATTTAGCCTTGATTTTGGCCTAATTTGACAATCCTTGTGAAACCTGAAATTGTAGGCCTCTTCCTTATCTTTCTAGGGACATCAAGATCACCAAAATCCGATATCTGCAGCTCTAGTTATGCTCTGCGCAAGGAAACAAGGTCAGGATGAGTTTAAAATCCGAAAACTAACAATGTTTAGCAGTTAAGCCAAATTAATCCCAATAATGTAAAAGCAAAAACAATGATTGTAAAAGTTGTCTAATTTACGTCTCTCTCTGGCTTGTGCGGTTGTAAACTGCTATTTATGCTTATTAATCCTGACCTAACCCTAGACCAAATTAAGGGCCTCTGAATAAGCATTCCAACAAGGTATCACATGCCTTAATTGGCCTGAATATGAGTAAGCTAGGCCCATTTAAGTGAAGGAACATCATGGACTGCGCACGGATCCGCGCCAGAGAACTCGGGACCCAATTTAGCCTTGATTTTGGCCTAATTTAAAAATTCTTGTGATACCTGAAATTGTAGGCCTCTTCCTTATCTTTCTAGGGACAACAAGATCGCCAAAATCCGATATCCGTAGCTCTAGTTAAGCTCTAGGCAAGGCAACAAGGTCAGGAATAGTGAAAAATACGAAAATTAATAATGTTTAACAATTAAGCCCAATAATGTAAAAGTAAAAACAATGATTGTAAAAGTTGTCTAATTTCTGTCTCTCTCTGGTTTGTGCGGCTGTAAACTGCTATTTATGCTTGTTAATCCTGACTTAACCCTAGAAAAAATTAAGGGCCTCTGAATAAGCTTTCCAACAAGGTATCATATGACTTAACGGGGCTTAAGATGAATAAGTTAGGCCCATTTATGTGAATGAACATCATGGACTACGCACTGATCCGCACCAGAGAACTCGGTACCCAATTTAGCATTGACTTTGACCTAATTTGACAATTCTTGTAAACCTGAAATTGAAGGTCTCTTCCTTATCTTTCTAGGGACAACAAGATCACCAAAATCCGATATTTGAAGCTCTAGTTATCCTCTGCGCAAGGCAACAAGGTCAGGATTACTGAAAAATCCGTAAATTAACAATGTTTATCAATTAAGCCCAATAATGTAAAAGCAAAAACAAAGATTATAATAGTTGTCTAATTTACGTCTCTCTCTGGCTTGTGTGGCTGTAAACTGCTATTTATGCTTATTAATCCTTACCTAACCCTAAACCAAACTAAGGGCCTCTGAATTAGCTTTCCAACAAGGTATAATATGCCTTAATTGGGCTTAAGATGAGTAAGTTAGTCCCATTTATATTGAAGGAACAACATGGACTGCGCACGGATCCATGCCAAAGAACTTGGGACCCAATTTAGCCTTGATTTTGTCCTAATTTGACAATTCTTGTTAAACAGAAATTGTAGGTCTCTTTCTTATCTTTCTAGGGATAGCAAGATCACTAAAATCTGATGTATGTAGCTCTAGTTATGCTTTGCGCAAAGCATAAGGTATCATATGCCTTAATTGGGCTTAAGACGAGTAAGCTAGGCCCATTTAAGTGAAGAAACATCATGGACTGCATATTGATACCCGCCAGAGAACTCGGGACCCAATTTAGTCTTGATTTTGGCCTAATTTGACAATTCTTGTGAAACATGAAATTTTAGGTCTCTTCCTTATCTTTCTAGGGACAGCAAGATCACCAATATCCGATATCTGTAAGTATAATTATGCTCTGTGCAAGGCAACAAGGTCAGGATGAGTGTAAATTCCGAAAATTAACAATGTTTAGCAATTAAGCCCAATAATGTAAAAGCAAAAACACTGATTGTAAAAGTTGTCTAATTTCTGTCTCTCTCTGTCTTGTGAGGCTGATAACTGCTATTTATGCTTATTAATCATGACCTAACCTTAGACCAAATTAAGGGCCTCTGAATAAGCTTCCAAATTAGGTATCATATGCCTTAATTGGGCTTAAGATGAGTAAGCTAGGCCCATTTAAGTGAAGGAACATCGTGGACTGCGTACGGATTCCCGCCAGAGAACTCGGGACCCAATTTAGCCTTGATTTTGGCCTAATTTGACAATTCTTGTGAAACCATAAATTGTTGGTCTCTTCCTTATCTTTCTAGGGACAACAAGATCACCAAAATCCGATATCTGTAGCTCTAGTTATGCTATGCACAAGGCAACAAGGTCAAAATGAGTGAAAAATCCGAAAATTAACAATGTTTAGCAATTAAGCCCAATATTGTAAAAGAAAAAACAATGATTGTAAAAGTTGTCTAATTTTCGTCTCTCTCTGACTTGTACGGATGTAAAATGTTGTGTATGATTATTAATCACGACCTAACCCTAGACCAAATTAAGGGCTTCTGAATAAGCTTTCCAAAAAGGTATCATATGCCTTAATTGGGCTTAAGATGAGTAAGCTAGGCCCATTTAAGTGAAGGAACATCATGGACTGTGCACTGATCCGCGCCAGAGAACTCGGGACCCAATTTAGCCTTGATTTTTGCCTAATTTGACAATTCTTGTGAAACCTGAAATTGTAGGTCTCTTCTTTTTCTTTCTAGGGACAGCAAGATCACCAAAATCCGATATCTGTAGCTCTAGTTATGCTATACGCAAGGCAACAAAGTCAGGATGAGTGAAAAATTCCAAAATTAACAATGTTTAGCAATTAACCCCAATAATGTAAAAGCAAAAACAAGGATTGTAAAAGTTGTCTAATTTTCGTCTCTCTCTGGCTTGTGTGGCTGTAAACTGCTGTTTATGCATATTAATCCTGACTGAACCTTACACCAAATTAAGGACATATGAAAAAGCTTTCCAACAAGGTATCATATGCTTTAATTGAGATTAAGATGAGTAAGTTAGAATCATTTAAGGGAAGGAACATCGTGGACTGCGCACTGATCAGCGCTAGAGAACTCGGGACCCAATTTAGCCTTTATCTTGGCCTAATTTGACAATTCTTGAAAACGTGAAATTTTAGGTCTCTTCCTTATCTTTCTAGGGACAGTAAGATCACCAAAATCCGATATATGTAGCTCTAGTTATTCTCTGCGCAAGGCAACAAGTTCAGGATGAGTGAAAAATCTCAAAATTAACAATGTTTGGTAATTAAGCCCAATAATGTTTAAAAAAAACAATGATTGTAAAAGTTGTATAATTTTCGTCTCTCTCTGGTTTGTGCGGCCGTAAACTGCTATTTATGCTTACTAATCCCCACCGAACCCTAGACCAAATTAAGGGCCTCAGAATAAGCTTTCCAACAAGGTATCATATGACTTAATTGGGCTTAAGATGAGTAAGTTAGGACCATTTAATTGAAGGAACATCGTGGACTGCATACTGATCCACGCCAGAAAACTCGGGAGCCAATTTGTCATTGATTTTGGCATAATTTGACAATTCTTGTGCCACCTGAAATTGTAGGTCTCTTCCTTATCTTTCTAGGGACAGCAAGATCATCAAAATCCGATATCTGTAGCACTAGTTATGCTCCGCGGAAGGCAACAAGGTCAGGATGAGTGAAAAATCCCAAAATTAACAATGTTTAGCAATTAAGCCCAATAATGTAAAAGGTAAAACAATGATTGTAAAAGTTGTCTAATTTTCGTCTCTCTCTGACTTGTACGGATGTAAACTGTTGTTGATGATTATTAATCATGACCTAACCCTAGACCAAATTAAGGGCTTCTGAATAAGCTTTCCAACAAGGTATCATATGCCTTAATTGGGCTTAAGATAAGTAAGCTATGCCAATTTAAGTGAAGGAACATCATGGACTGTGCACTGATCCGCGCCAGAGAACTCGGGACCCAATTTAGCCTTGATTTTGGCCTAATTTGACAATTCTTGTGAAACCATAAATTGCAGGTCTCTTCCTTATCTTTCTAGGGACAACAAGATCACCAAAATCCGATATCTGTAGCTCTAGTTATGCTATGCACAAGGCAACAAGGTCAAAATGAGTGAAAAATCCGAAAATTAACAATGTTTAGCAATTAAGCCCAATATTGTAAAAGAAAAAACAATGATTGTAAAAGTTGTCTAATTTTCGTCTCTCTCTGACTTGTACGGATGTAAAATGTTGTTTATGATTATTAATCACGACCTAACCCTAGACCAAATTAAGGGCTTCTGAATAAGCTTTCCAAAAAGGTATCATATGCCTTAATTGGGCTTAAGATGAGTAAGCTAGGCCCATTTAAGTGAAGGAACATCATGGACTGTGCACTGATCCGCGCCAGAGAACTCGGGACCCAATTTAGCCTTGATTTTTGCCTAATTTGACAATTCTTGTGAAACCTGAAATTGTAGGTTTCTTCCTTTTCTTTCTAGGGACAGCAAGATCACCAAAATCCGATATTTGTAGCTCTAGTTATGCTATACGCAAGGCAACAAAGTCAGGATGAGTGAAAAATTCCAAAATTAACAATGTTTAGCAATTAACCCCAATAATATAAAAGCAAAAACAAGGATTGTAAAAGTTGTCTAATTTTCGTCTCTCTCTGGCTTGTGTGGCTGTAAACTGCTGTTTATGCATATTAATCCTGACTGAACCTTACACCAAATTAAGGACATATGAAAAAGCTTTCCAACAAGGTATCATATGCTTTAATTGAGATTAAGATGAGTAAGTTAGAATCATTTAAGGGAAGGAACATCATGGACTGCGCACTGATCAGCGCTAGAGAACTCGGGACCCAATTTAGCCTTTATTTTGGCCTAATTTGACAATTCTTGAAAACGTGAAATTTTAGGTCTCTTCCTTATCTTTCTAGGGACAGTAAGATCACCAAAATCCGATATATGTAGCTCTAGTTATTCTCTGCGCAAGGCAACAAGTTCAGGATGAGTGAAAAATCTCAAAATTAACAATGTTTGGTAATTAAGCCAAATAATGTTAAAAAAAAACAATGATTGTAAAAGTTGTATAATTTTCGTCTCTCTCTGGTTTGTGCGGCCGTAAACTGCTATTTATGCTTACTAATCCTGACCGAACCCTAGACCAAATTAAGGGCCTTAGAATAAGCTTTCCAACAAGGTATCATATGACTTAATTGGGCTTAAGATGAGTAAGTTAGGACCATTTAATTGAAGGAACATCGTGGACTGCATACTGATCCACGCCAGAAAACTCGGGAGCCAATTTGTCATTGATTTTGGCATAATTTGACAATTCTTGTCCACCTGAAATTGTAGGTCTCTTCCTTATCTTTCTAGGGACAGCAAGATCATCAAAATCCGATATCTGTAGCACTAGTTATGCTCCGCGGAAGGCAACAAGGTCAGGATGAGTGAAAAATCCCAAAATTAACAATGTTTAGCAATTAAGCCCAATAATGTAAAAGGTAAAACAATGATTGTAAAAGCTGCCTAATTTTCGTCTCTCTCTGACTTGTACGGATGTAAACTGTTGTTGATGATTATTAATCATGACCTAACCCTAGACCAAATTAAGGGCTTCTGAATAAGCTTTCCAACAAGGTATCATATGCCTTAATTGGGCTTAAGATAAGTAAGCTATGCCAATTTAAGTGAAGGAACATCATGGACTGTGCACTGATCCGCGCCAGAGAACTCGGGACCCAATTTAGCCTTGATTTTGGCCTAATTTGACAATTCTTGTGAAACCATAAATTGTAGGTCTCTTCCTTATCTTTCTAGGGAGAACAAGATCACCAAAATCCGATATCTGTAGCTCTAGTTATGCTATGCACAAGGCAACAAGGTCAAAATGAGTGAAAAATCCGAAAATTAACAATGTTTAGCAATTAAGCCCAATATTGTAAAAGAAAAAACAATGATTGTAAAAGTTGTCTAATTTTCGTCTCTCTCTGACTTGTACGGATGTAAAATGTTGTTTATGATTATTAATCACGACCTAACCCTAGACCAAATTAAGGGCTTCTGAATAAGCTTTCCAAAAAGGTATCATATGCCTTAATTGGGCTTAAGATGAGTAAGCTAGGCCCATTTAAGTGAAGGAACATCATGGACTGTACACTGATCCGCGCCAGAGAACTCGGGACCCAATTTAGCCTTGATTTTTGCCTAATTTGACAATTCTTGTGAAACCTGAAATTGTAGGTCTCTTCCTTTTCTTTCTAGGGACAGCAAGATCACCAAAATCCGATATCTGTAGCTCTAGTTATGCTATACGCAAGGCAACAAAGTCAGGATGAGTGAAAAATTCCAAAATTAACAATGTTTAGCAATTAACCCCAATAATGTAAAAGCAAAAACAAGGATTGTAAAAGTTGTCTAATTTTCGTCTCTCTCTGGCTTGTGTGGCTGTAAACTGCTGTTTATGCATATTAATCCTGACTGAACCATACACCAAATTAAGGACATATGAAAAAGCTTTCCAACAAGGTATCATATGCTTTAATTGAGATTAAGATGAGTAAGTTAGAATCATTTAAGGGAAGGAACATCGTGGACTGCGCACTGATCAGCGCTAGAGAACTCGGGACCCAATTTAGCCTTTATCTTGGCCTAATTTGACAATTCTTGAAAACGTGAAATTTTAGGTCTCTTCCTTATCTTTCTAGGGACAGTAAGATCACCAAAATCCGATATATGTAGCTCTAGTTATTCTCTGCGCAAGGCAACAAGTTCAGGATGAGTGAAAAATCTCAAAATTAACAATGTTTGGTAATTAAGCCCAATAATGTTAAAAAAAAAACAATGATTGTAAAAGTTGTATAATTTTCGTCTCTCTCTGGTTTGTGCGGCCGTAAACTGCTATTTATGCTTACTAATCCTGACCGAACCCTAGACCAAATTAAGGGCCTCAGAATAAGCTTTCCAACAAGGTATCATATGACTTAATTGGGCTTAAGATGAGTAAGTTAGGACCATTTAATTGAAGGAACATCGTGGACTGCATACTGATCCACGCCAGAAAACTCGGGAGCCAATTTGTCATTGATTTTGGCATAATTTGACAATTCTTGTGCCACCTGAAATTGTAGGTCTCTTCCTTATCTTTCTAGGGACAGCAAGATCATCAAAATCCGATATCTGTAGCACTAGTTATGCTCCGCGGAAGGCAACAAGGTCAGGATGAGTGAAAAATCCCAAAATTAACAATGTTTAGCAATTAAGCCCAATAATGTAAAAGGTAAAACAATGATTGTAAAAGTTGTCTAATTTTCGTCTCTCTCTGACTTGTACGGATGTAAACTGTTGTTGATGATTATTAATCATGACCTAACCCTAGACCAAATTAAGGGCTTCTGAATAAGCTTTCCAACAAGGTATCATATGCCTTAATTGGGCTTAAGATAAGTAAGCTATGCCAATTTAAGTGAAGGAACATCATGGACTGTGCACTGATCCGCGCCAGAGAACTCGGGACCCAATTTAGCCTTGATTTTGGCCTAATTTGACAATTCTTGTGAAACCTGAAATTGTAGGTCTCTTCCTTTTCTTTCTAGGGACAATAAGATCACCAAAATCCGATATCTGTAGCTCTAGTTATTCTATACGCAAGGCAACAAGGTCAGGATGAGTGAAAAATCCCAAAATTAACAATGTTTAGCAATTAAGCCCAATAATGTAAAAGCAAAAACAAGGATTGTAAAAGTTGCCAAATTTCCGTCTCTATCTGGTTTGTGTGGCTGTAAACTGCTATTTATGCTTATTAATCCTGACCTGACCTTACACCAAATTAAGGGTATATGAAAAAGCTTTCCAACAAGGTATCATATGCTTTAATTGGGATTAAGATGAGTAAGTTAGAATCATTTAAGTGAAGGAACATCATGGACTGCGCACTGATCAGCGCCAGAGAACTCGGGACCCAATTTAGCCTTTATTTTGGCCTAAATTGACAATTCTTCAAAAACTTGAAATTGTAGGTCTATTCCTTATCTTTCTAGGGACAGTAAGATCACCAAAATCCGATATCTGTAGCTCTAGTTATGCTCCGCGCAAGGAAACAAGTTCAGGATGAGTGAAAAATCCCAAAATTAACAATGTTTAGCAATTAAGCCCAATAATGTAAAAACAAAAACAATGATTGTAAAAGTTGTATAATTTTCGTCTCTCTCTGGCTTGTGCGGCCGTAAACTGCTATTTATGCTTATTAATCCTGACCTAACCCTAGACCAAATTAAGGGCCTCAGAATAAGCTTTCCAATAAGGTATAATATGCCTTAATTGGGCTTAAGATGAGTAAGTTAGGCCCATTTAATTGAAGGAACATCGTGGACTGCATACTGATCCACGCCAGAAAACTCGGGAGCCAATTTGTCATTGATTTTGGCCTAATTTGACAATTCTTGTGAAACCTGAAATTATAGGCCTCTTCCTTATCTTTCTAGGGACAGCAAGATCATCAAAATCCGATATCTGTAGCTCTAGTTATGCTCTGCGGAAGGCAACAAGGTCAGGATGAGTGAAAAATCCGAAAATTAACAATGTTTAGCAATTAAGCCCAATAATGTAAAAGCTAAAACAATGATTGTAAAAGTTGTCTAATTTCCGACTCTCTCTAGCTTGTGCGCCTGTAAACAGCTATTTATGTTTATTAATCCTGACCTAAGTCTAGACCAAATTATGGGCCTCTGAATAAGCTTTCCAACAAGGTATCATATGCCTTAATTGGGCTTAAGATGAGTAAGTTAGGCCCATTTAAGTGAAGGAACATCATGGACCGCACACTGATCCGCGTCAGAGAACTCAGCACCCAATTTAGCCTTGATTTTGGCCTAATTTGACAATTCTTGTGAAACTTGAAACTCACTACAAAAAAAAGGTTATTTAGCGACCGAAAATAGAGACCGAATTTGTTGGTTGCTGTTTGCGATCGAAATGGAGACCGATTGCAGGATCTAAATCAAACACTGATTAGAGTTGATATTGCGACCGAAATAGCGACCGAAATAGAGCGTAGCAGAGTTATCGGTCTCTATTTCGGTCGCAAAAGAAAGGAAAGCAAAAGTCATAAATTTATGACTTTTTAGCGACCGAAATGGCGACCGAGTTAAATGCAACGGTTAAAATTAAGTTATCTTTTGCGACCGATATTAAATCAGTCTCTAAACGATGAGTAAAAAAATTAAAATTGAGCGTTTTAGCGACCGATTTAGCGACCGAATTATTCGGTCGCTAAAATTATGAATTCAAGTTTCAAATTAACCATTTTAGCGACCGATTTAGCGACCGAATAATTCGGTCGCTAAAACTAAAATCCCTAAATCACGATTTCCTTCCTCTCTTCCCCCATTTCTCTCTTTTCCTCTCTTCCTCTCTTCGCACGCAGTGCCGCAGAAGCCCCTCGTCGGCCACCACCTCCTCCACACGGTAAGCATACATATCTCTCTCCCTCTCCTTCTCTCTCTCACTCGTGTCTCTCTCTACCTTTCCTTCTCTCACTCGCGTCTCTCTCTCCCTCTCCTTCTCTCCTTCTCTCTGTCACTCGCGTCTCTCTCTCCCTCTTCTTCTCTCCTTCTCTCCTTCTCTCTGTCACTCGCGTCTCTCTCTCCCTCTCCTTCTCTCCTTCTCTGTCTCACACGCGTCTCTCTCTCCCACCGCTCTCGTGCCCTCCCATCCGCCACCGCTAAGTAACGTGCCCAGTTCGTGCTCATGCCGTTGCGTTCGTCCCCATTGCCCTACAACTATCATCCCACTCTCTGTTGGTTCTTTCTTTCTTTTTTTCTGGTTTTATTGTCCTATGAATTCTAGTTCTATGTGAATCAACTTGTTAGATTGAACATAATCTATTTGGGAAAATGCTTGAATCAATTGCTCAATGTGTTATTGAATTTTATTTGTTGTATGAGATGTAAATTGGTTTTGAACTCCAGTATGTTGATTTTAGATTTTTGTATGATAAAAATGGTTGAACTCTTGTTAATGGCTATAAGCATGCAAGTATCTTTGAACTTTTGGTTATATGTGGTTTCAAGATATGTAACAATTGAATAATATTGGTTGAGTTTGAGTTTGCATTAAAATATCATATAGTGTGATTGCTATGTGTGAAATGCAGAAATTAAAATGAATTGGATTCAGTTGGGTATCTAATGGTGTTGTTGTTTCTCTAGTTTTTGAAGCGTATGATCAAGGTTTGTTATGTTTGTCAAGATAATATTTGTGCTTTAGGGAACATCTTTTTTTGGAATTATATCATGTATATTATTTTCTTATTCGCAGGGTATGATGTATTTCTGGGTAATTTTTGTGGTTTGGTTTCTAGCGAACATGTCAACAAGAACATCTCTTCACGTGAGTAAGTCCACAAAGCATATCTCTTAGACTTTGTGTGGAAACTTTTAGAAAGAATGAAATGTAAATAAAAGGGAATAAATTAATCCTACCCATTTCTTTTAGACTTTGTATGATATGCTTTCTCTTTCTCTTATTGATAAGACAACTTGATAGAAAAGGATTATAGCCTACAAGGTTGTTGAAGATTTTGAAGATTTTGAAGATTGTGAATTTGTGGATACATTTTATATCCAATTTTCCGTTCAATCATCTGTGTTTCATTATATTCTTGTAGAAGGGAAGCATTATATTTTTGTCTCATTATATTCTTATGCAGAGTTGGGAAGACAGTTACTTTTTAAAGGACAATGGAGGCGATGAACTCCACAAAGGTCTAAAAGTTGGATTCAAACGGTTCCCTTGGTGAACTCCACAAAGATCCCCATAATTTGGTGTTTTGCTCGATGCTTGGAAGTCTTTTGCAGATATGGATTAAATGGCAAGTGCATTATTGTTAACAGTTGGACAGTGTAATTTTGCATTGCTGGTCATGTTAAGGATTTTAGGATAAAATACTGCTTTGCTGGTGTTGGAAGTCGTGGTTGGTCAGATGAGGTTGATGGTTACTGGGCTTTGGGAGGTCAAATGTTTTCCCTGCAACATTGAAGTTTAAATCAAATTCCTTCTCTACATTGAACTAGGTGTTGTGCGGTGGATAGGTTTTAGATATTAGGTGATGAGGAATTCTTTTTGGTCGACGATTAGTTAGTATATCAACCATTATTGTCTTCTTCGACTTTGGTTGAATCTCTACCTTATCCCTCTTGTATTTGGTTCTTTTGTTTATCAGTTTAGAGTACCCATTATACTCTTTCAATACACTTTAGCTTATAAAAAAAAATTATATTTGGTTTATTATATGTTTTTTAAAGAAATCGGTCACTAAATTGGTCCCTAGAACAAGTTTTTGGGACACATTTAGTGACTGATTTTTTTTTAATTTGGTGGCCAATTTAGCGACCGAATTAGCGACCGAATTTTCGGTCGCTAAATTTGGTCACATAACTGGTTTTAGGAGACCAATTTAGCGACCGATTTTTATAAATTAGCAACCGAATTATTCGGTCGCTAATTTGGTCGTTAACCTATTTAGCGACAGAATTTTGACGAATAGCGATCGATTTCTTCGTTCGCTAAACACCTTTTTTTTGTAGTGACTGTAGGTCCCTTCCTTATCTTTCTAGGGACAACAAGATCACCAAAATCCGATATCTGTAGCTCTAGTTATCCAATTCGCAAGGCAACAAGGTCAGGTTTAGTGAAAATCTGAAAATTAACAATGTTTAGCAATTAAGCCCAATTAAGCCCAATAATATAAAAGCAAAAATAATGACTGTAAAAGTTGTCTAATTTCTGTCTCTTTCTGGCTTGTGCGATTGTAAATTGCTATTTATACTTACTAATCATGACCAAACCCTGGACCAAAATTAAGGCCTCTGAAAAAGCTTTCCAACAAGATATCATATGCCTTAATTGGGCTTAAGATGAGTAAGTTAGGCCCATTGAAGTGAAGCAACATCATGGACTGCACACTGATCCGCGCCAGAGAACCCGGGACCCATATAAGCCTTGATTTTGGCCTAATTTGACAATTCTTGTGAAACCTGAAATTGTAGGTCTCTTCCTTGTCTTTCTAGGGACAACAAGATCACCAAAATCCGATATTTGTAGCTCAAGCTATGCTCTGCGCAAGGCAACAGGATCGGGATGTGTGAAAAATTTGAAAATTTACAATGTTTAGGAATTAAGCCCAATAATGTAAAAGCAAATACAATGATTGTAAATGTTGTCTAATTTCCGTCTCTCTCTGGCTTGTGCTGCAGTAAACTGCTATTTATGCTTATTAATCCTGACCTAAACCTAGACCAAATTAAGGGCCTCAAAATAAGTTTTCCAACAAGGTATCATATGCCTTAATTGGGCTTAAGATGAGTAAGTTAGGCCCATTTAAGTGAAGGAACATCATGGACTGTGTACTGATACGGGCCAGAGAACTTGGGACCCAATTTAGCCTTGATTTTGGCCTAATTTGATAATTCTTGTGAAATCTGAAATTGGAAGTATCTTCCTTATCTTTCTAGGGACAAGAAGATCACCACAATCTGATATATGTAGCTATAGTTATGCTTAGCGCAAGGCAACAAGGTCAGGATGAGTGAAAATTCCGAAAATTAACAATGTTTAGCAATTAAGACAAATAATGTAAAATCAAAAACGATGATTGTAAAAGTTGTCTAATTTCAGTCTCTCTGGCTTGTGCGACTGTAAACTACTATTTATGCTTATTAATCATGACCTAACCCAAGACCAAATTAAGGGCCTCTGAATTAGCTTTCCCATTAGGTATCATATGCCTTAATTGGGCTAAAGATGAGTAAGCTAGGCCCATTTAAGTGAAGGAACATCATGGACTGCGTACGAATTCCCGCCAGAGAACTCGGGACCCAATTTATCCTTGATTTTGGCCTAATTTGACAATTCTTGTGAGACCAAAAATTTCAAGATCACCAAAATCCGATCTCTGTTGCTCTCCACAAGGCAACAAGGTCAGGATGAGTGAAAAATCCTAAAATTAACAATGATTAAGCCCAATAATGTAAAATAAAAAACAATGATTGTAAAAGTTGTCTAATTTTCATCTCTCTCTGGATTGTGCGGCTGTAAACTGCTATTTATGTTTATTTATCCTCACCTAGCCCTAGACCAAATTAAGGACCTCTGAATAAGCTTTCCAACAAGGTATCATATGCCTTAATTGGGCTTAAGATGAGTCAGTTTGGCCCATTTAAGTGAAGGAACATCATAGACTGCGCACTGATCCGCACCAGAGAACTCGGGACCCAATTTAGCCTTGATTTTGGCATAATTTGACAATTCTTGTGACACCTGAAATTGTAGGTGTCTTCCTTATCTTCTAGGGACAACAAGATCACCAAAATCCGATATTGTAGCTCTAGTTATGCTCTGCGCAAGGCAACAAGGTCAGGATGAGTGAAAAATCCGAAAAATAACAATATTTAGCAATTAAGCCCAATAATGTAAAACCAGAAAAAAAATGATTGTAAAAGTTGCCTAATTTCCGTCTCTCTCATCCTTGTGCGGCTGTAAACTGCTATTTATGCTTATTAATCCTGACCTAACCCTAGACCAAATTAAGGGCCTCTGAATAAGCTTTCCAACAAGGTATCATATGCCTTAATTGGGCTTAAGATGAGTAAGTTAGGCCGATTTAAGTGAAGGAACTTCATGGACTGCACACTGATCTGCGCCAGAGAACTCGAGACCCAATTTAGCATTGATTTTGGCCTAATTTGACAATTCTTTTGAAACCTGAAATTGTAGGTCTCTTCCGTATCTTTCTAGGGATAGCAAGATCACCAAAATCCGATATCTGTAGCTCTAGTTATGCTCTGCGCAAGACAACAACGTCAAAATGATTGAAAAATCCGAAAATTAACAATGTCTAGCAATTAAGCCCAAATAAAGCCCAATAATGTAAAAACAAAAACAATGATTGTAAAAGTTGTCTAATTTTCGTCTCTCTCTGGCTTGTGAGGCTGTAAACTGCTATTTATGCATATTAATCCTGACCTAACCCTAGACCAAATTAAGGGCCTCTGAATAAGCTTTCCAACAAGCTATCATATGCCTTAATTGGGCTTAAGATGAGTAAGTTAGGCCCATTTAATTGTAGGAACATTGTGAACTGCATACTGATCCACGCCTGAAAACTCGGCAGCCAATTTATCATTGAATTTGGCCTAATTTGACAATTCTTGTTAAACCTGAAATTGTAGGTCTCTTCCTTGTCTTTCTAGGGACAACAAGATCACCAAAATCCGATATTTGTAGCTCAAGCTATGCTCTGCACAAGGCAACAGGATCGGGATGTGTGAAAAATTTGAAAATTTACAATGTTTAGGAATTAAGCCCAATAATGTAAAAGCAAATACAATGATTGTAAATGTTGTCTAATTTCCGTCTCTCTCTGGCTTGTGCTGCAGTAAACTGCTATTTATGCTTATTAATCCTGACCTAAACCTAGACCAAATTAAGGGCCTCAAAATAAGTTTTCCAACAAGGTATCATATGCCTTAATTGGGCTTAAGATGAGTAAGTTAGGCCCATTTAAGTGAGGGAACATCATGGACTGCGTACTGATACGGGCCAGAGAACTTGGGACCCAATTTAGCCTTGATTTTGGCCTAATTTGATAATTCTTGTGAAATCTGAAATTGGAAGTATCTTCCTTATCTTTCTAGGGACAAGAAGATCACCACAATCTGATATATGTAGCTATAGTTATGCTTAGCGCAAGGCAACAAGGTCAGGATGAGTGAAAATTCCGAAAATTAACAATGTTTAGCAATTAAGGCAAATAATGTAAAATCAAAAACAATGATTGTAAAAGTTGTCTAATTTCCGTCTCTCTGGCTTGTGCGACTGTAAACTACTATTTATGCTTATTAATCATGACCTAACCCAAGACCAAATTAAGGGCCTCTGAATTAGCTTTCCCATTAGGTATCATATGCCTTAATTGGGCTAAAGATGAGTAAGCTAGGCCCATTTAAGTGAAGGAACATCATGGACTGCGTACGGATTCCCGCCAGAGAACTCGGGACCCAATTTATCCTTGATTTTGGCCTAATTTGACAATTCTTGTGAGACCAAAAATTTCAAGATCACCAAAATCCGATCTCTGTTGCTCTCCACAAGGCAACAAGGTCAGGATGAGTGAAAAATCCTAAAATTAACAATGTTTAGCAATTAAGCCCAATAATGTAAAATAAAAAACAATGATTGTAAAAGTTGTCTAATTTTCATCTCTCTCTGGATTGTGCGGCTGTAAACTGCTATTTATGTTTATTTATCCTCACCTAGCCCTAGACCAAATTAAGGACCTCTGAATAAGCTTTCCAACAAGGTATCATATGCCTTAATTGGGCTTAAGATGAGTCAGTTTGGCCCATTTAAGTGAAGGAACATCATAGACTGCGCACTGATCAGCGCCAGAGAACTCGGGACCCAATTTAGCCTTGATTTAGGCATAATTTGACAATTCTTGTGACACCTGAAATTGTAGGTGTCGTCCTTATCTTCTAGGGACAACAAGATCACCAAAATCCGATATTGTAGCTCTAGTTATGCTCTGCGCAAGGCAACAAGGTCAGGATGAGTGAAAAATCCGAAAAATAACAATATTTAGCAATTAAGCCCAATAATGTAAAACCAGAAAAAAAAAAATGATTGTAAAAGTTGCCTAATTTACGTCTCTCTCATCCTTGTGCGGCTGTAAACTGCTATTTATGCTTATTAATCCTGACCTAACCCTAGACCAAATTAAGGGCCTTTGAATAAGCTTTCCAACAAGGTATCATATGCCTTAATTGGGCTTAAGATGAGTAAGTTAGGCCGATTTTAGTGAAGGAACGTCATGGACTGCACACTGATCTGCGCCAGAGAACTCGAGACCCAATTTAGCATTGATTTTGGCCTAAGTTGACAATTCTTTTGACACCTGAAATTGTAGGTCTCTTCCATATCTTTCTAGGGATAGCAAGATCACCAAAATCCGATATCTGTAGCTCTAGTTATGCTCTGCGCAAGACAACAACGTCAAAATGATTGAAAAATCCGAAAATTAACAATGTCTAGCAATTAAGCCCAAATAAAGCCCAATAATGTAAAAAGAAAAACAATGATTGTAAAAGTTGTCTAATTTTCGTCTCTCTCTGGCTTGTGAGGCTGTAAACTGCTATTTATGCATATTAATCCTCACCTAACCCTAGACCAAATTAAGGGCCTCTGAATAAGCTTTCCAACAAGCTATCGTATGCCTTAATTGGGATTAAGATGAGTAAGTTAGGCCCATTTAATTGTAGGAACATTGTGAACTGCATACTGATCCACGCTGAATACTCGGCAGCCAATTTATCCTTGAATTTTGCCTAATTTGACAATTCTTGTTAAACCTGAAATTGTAGGTCTCTTCCTTGTCTTTCTAGGGACAACAAGATCACCAAAATCCGATATTTGTAGCTCAAGCTATGCTCTGCGCAAGGCAACAGGATCGGGATGTGTGAAAAATTTGAAAATTTACAATGTTTAGCAATTAAGCCCAATAATGTAAAAGCAAATACAATGATTGTAAATGTTGTCTAATTTCCGTCTCTCTCAGGCTTGTGCTGCAGTAAACTGCTATTTATGCTTATTAATCCTGGCCTAAACATAGACCAAATTAAGGGCCTCAAAATAAGTTTTCCAACAAGGTATCATATGCCTTAATTGGGCTTAAGATGAGTAAGTTAGGCCCATTTAAGTGAAGGAACATCATGGACTGCGTACTGATACGGGCCAGAGAACTTGGGACCCAATTTAGCCTTGATTTTGGCCTAATTTGATAATTCTTGTGAAATCTGAAATTGGAAGTATCTTCCTTATCTTTCTAGGGACAAGAAGATCACCACAATCTGATATATGTAGCTATAGTTATGCTTAGCGCAAGGCAACAAGGTCAGGATGAGTGAAAATTCCGAAAATTAACAATGTTTAGCAATTAAGACAAATAATGTAAAAGCAAAAACAATGATTGTAAAAGTTGTCTAATTTCCGTCTCTCTGGCTTGTGCGACTGTAAACTACTATTTATGCTTATTAATCATGACCTAACCCAAGACCAAATTAAGGGCCTCTGAATTAGCTTTCCCATTAGGTATCATATGCCTTAATTGGGCTAAAGATGAGTAAGCTTGGCCCATTTAAGTGAAGGAACATCATGGACTGCGTACGGATTCCCGCCAGAGAACTCGGGACCCAATTTATCCTTGATTTTGGCCTAATTTGACAATTCTTGTGAGACCAAAAATTTCAAGATCACCAAAATCCGATCTCTGTTGCTCTCCACAAGGCAACAAGGTCAGGATGAGTGAAAAATCCTAAAATTAACAATGTTTAGCAATTAAGCCCAATAATGTAAAATAAAAAACAATGATTGTAAAAGTTGTCTAATTTTCATCTCTCTCTGGATTGTGCGGCTGTAAACTGCTATTTATGTTTATTTATCCTCACCTAGCCCTAGACCAAATTAAGGACCTCTGAATAAGCTTTCCAACAAGGTATCATATGCCTTAATTGGGCTTAAGATGAGTCAGTTTGGCCCATTTAAGTGAAGGAACATCATAGACTGCGCACTGATCCGCGCCAGAGAACTCGGGACCCAATTTAGCCTTGATTTTGGCATAATTTGACAATTCTTGTGACACCTGAAATTGTAGGTGTCGTCCTTATCTTCTAGGGACAACAAGATCACCAAAATCCGATATTGTAGCTCTAGTTATGCTCTGCGCAAGGCAACAAGGTCAGGATGAGTGAAAAATCCGAAAAATAACAATATTTAGCAATTAAGCCCAATAATGTAAAACCAGAAAAAAAAATGATTGTAAAAGTCGCCTAATTTCCGTCTCTCTCATCCTTGTGCGGCTGTAAACTGCTATTTATGCTTATTAATCCTGACCTAACCCTAGACCAAATTAAGGGCCTCTGAATAAGCTTTCCAACAAGGTATCATATGCCTTAATTGGGCTTAAGATGAGTAAGTTAGGCCGATTTAAGCGAAGGAACGCCATGGACTGCACACTGATCTGCGCCAGAGAACTCGAGACCCAATTTAGCATTGATTTTGGCCTAATTTGACAATTCTTTTGAAACCTGAAATTGTAGGTCTCTTCCATATCTTTCTAGGGATAGCAAGATCACCAAAATCCGATATCTGTAGCTCTAGTTATGCTCTGCGCAAGACAACAACGTCAAAATGATTGAAAAATCCGAAAATTAACAATGTCTAGCAATTAAGCCCAAATAAAGCCCAATAATGTAAAAACAAAAACAATGATTGTAAAAGTTGTCTAATTTTCGTCTCTCTCTGGCTTGTGAGGCTGTAAAATGCTATTTATGCATATTAATCCTGACCTAACCCTAGACCAAATTAAGGGCCTCTGAATAAGCTTTCCAACATGCTATCATATGCCTTAATTGGGCTTAAGATGAGTAAGTTAGGCCCATTTAATTGTAGGAACATTGTGAACTGCATACTGATCCACGCCTGAATACTCGGCAGCCAATTTATCCTTGAATTTTGCCTAATTTGACAATTCTTGTTAAACTTGAAATTATTGGTCTCTTCCTTGTCTTTCTAGGGACAACAAGATCACCAAAATCCGATATTTGTAGCTCAAGCTACGCTCTGCGCAAGGCAACAGGATCGGGATGTGTGAAAAATTTGAAAATTTACAATGTTTAGCAATTAAGCCCAATAATGTAAAAGCAAATACAATGATTGTAAATGTTGTCTAATTTCCGTCTCTCTCTGGCTTGTTCTGCAGTAAACTGCTATTTATGCTTATTAATCCTGGCCTAAACCTAGACCAAATTAAGGGCCTCAAAATAAGTTTTCCAACAAGGTATCATATGCCTTAATTGGGCTTAAGATGAGTAAGTTAGGCCCATTTAAGTGAAGGAACATCATGGACTGCGTACTGATACGGGCCAGAGAACTTGGGACCCAATTTAGCCTTGATTTTGGCCTAATTTGATAATTCTTGTGAAATCTGAAATTGGAAGTATCTTCCTTATCTTTCTAGGGACAAGAAGATCACCACAATCTGATATATGTAGCTATAGTTATACTTAGTGCAAGGCAACAAGGTCGGGATGAGTGAAAATTCCGAAAATTAACAATGTTTAGCAATTAAGACAAATAATGTAAAAGCAAAAACAATGATTGTAAAAGTTGTCTAATTTCCGTCTCTCTGGCTTGTGCGACTGTAAACTACTATTTATGCTTATTAATCATGACCTAACCCAAGACCAAATTAAGGGCCTCTGAATTAGCTTTCCCATTAGGTATCATATGCCTTAATTGGGCTAAAGATGAGTAAGCTAGGCCCATTTAAGTGAAGGAACATCATGGACTGCGTACGGATTCCCGCCAGAGAACTCGGGACCCAATTTATCCTTGATTTTGGCCTAATTTGACAATTCTTGTGAGACCAAAAATTTCAAGATCACCAAAATCCGATCTCTGTTGCTCTCCACAAGGCAACAAGGTCAGGATGAGTGAAAAATCCTAAAATTAACAATGTTTAGCAATTAAGCCCAATAATGTAAAATAAAAAACAATGATTGTAAAAGTTGTCTAATTTTCATCTCTCTCTGGATTGTGCGGCTGTAAACTGCTATTTATGTTTATTTATCCTCACCTAGCCCTAGACCAAATTAAGGACCTCTGAATAAGCTTTCCAACAAGGTATCATATGCCTTAATTGGGCTTAAGATGAGTCAGTTTGGCCCATTTAAGTGAAGGAACATCAAAGACTGCGCACTGATCCGCGCCAGAGAACTCGGGACCCAATTTAGCCTTGATTTTGGCATAATTTGACAATTCTTGTGACACCTGAAATTGTAGGTGTCTTCCTTATCTTCTAGGGACAACAAGATCACCAAAATCCGATATTGTAACTCTAGTTATGCTCTGCGCAAGGCAACAAGGTCAGGATGAGTGAAAAATCCGAAAAATAACAATATTTAGCAATTAAGCCCAATAATGTAAAACCAGAAAAAAAAATGATTGTAAAAGTCGCCTAATTTCCGTCTCTCTCATCCTTGTGCGGCTGTAAACTGCTATTTATGCTTATTAATCCTGACCTAACCCTAGACCAAATTAAGGGCCTCTGAATAAGCTTTCCAACAAGGTATCATATGCCTTAATTGGGCTTAAGATGAGTAAGTTAGGCCGATTTAAGCGAAGGAACGCCATGGACTGCACACTGATCTGCGCCAGAGAACTCGAGACCCAATTTAGCATTGATTTTGGCCTAATTTGACAATTCTTTTGAAACCTGAAATTGTAGGTCTCTTCCATATCTTTCTAGGGATAGCAAGATCACCAAAATCCGATATCTGTAGCTCTAGTTATGCTCTGCGCAAGACAACAACGTCAAAATGATTGAAAAATCCGAAAATTAACAATGTCTAGCAATTAAGCCCAAATAAAGCCCAATAATGTAAAAACAAAAACAATGATTGTAAAAGTTGTCTAATTTTCGTCTCTCTCTGGCTTGTGAGGATGTAAACTGCTATTTATGCATATTAATCCTCACCTAACCCTAGACCAAATTAAGGGCCTCTGAATAAGCTTTCCAACAAGCTATCATATGCCTTAATTGGGCTTAAGATGAGTAAGTTAGGCCCATTTAATTGTAGGAACATTGTGAACTGCATACTGATCCACGCCTGAAAACTCGGCAGCCAATTTATCCTTGAATTTTGCCTAATTTGACAATTCTTGTTAAACCTGAAATTGTAGGTCTCTTCCTTGTCTTTCTAGGGACAACAAGATCACCAAAATCCGATATTTGTAGCTCAAGCTATGCTCTGCGCAAGGCAAGGCAACAGGATCGGGATGTGTGAAAAATTTGAAAATTTACAATGTTTAGCAATTAAGCCCAATAATGTAAAAGCAAATACAATGATTGTAAATGTTGTCTAATTTCCGTCTCTCTCTGGCTTGTGCTGCAGTAAACTGCTATTTATGCTTATTAATCCTGACCTAAACCTAGACCAAATTAAGGGCCTCAAAATAAGTTTTCCAACAAGGTATCATATGCCTTAATTGGGCTTAAGATGAGTAAGTTAGGCCCATTTAAGTGAAGGAACATCATGGATCACGTCTTGATACGGGCCAGAGAACTTGGGACCCAATTTAGCCTTGATTTTGGCCTAATTTGATAATTCTTGTGAAATATGAAATTGGAAGTATCTTCCTTATCTTTCTAGGGACAAGAAGATCACCACAATCTGATATATGTAGCTATAGTTATGCTTAGCGCAAGGCAACAAGGTCAGGATGAGTGAAAATTCCGAAAATTAACAATGTTTAGCAATTAAGACAAATAATGTAAAAGCAAAAACAATGATTGTAAAAGTTGTCTAATTTCCGTCTCTCTGGCTTGTGCGACTGTAAACTACTATTTATGCTTATTAATCATGACCTAACCCAAGACCAAATTAAGGGCCTCTGAATTAGCTTTCCCATTAGGTATCATATGCCTTAATTGGGATAAAGATGAGTAAGCTAGGCCCATTTAAGTGAAGGAACATCATGGACTGCGTACGGATTCCCGCCAGAGAACTCGGGACCCAATTTATCCTTGATTTTGGCCTAATTTGACAATTCATGAAATTGTAGGTCTCTTCCATATCTTTCTAGGGATAGCAAGATCACCAAAATCCGATATCTGTAGCTCTAGTTATGCTCTGCGCAAGACAACAACGTCAAAATGATTGAAAAATCCGAAAATTAACAATGTCTAGCAATTAAGCCCAAATAAAGCCCAATAATGTAAAAACAAAAACAATGATTGTAAAAGTTGTCTAATTTTCGTCTCTCTCTGGCTTGTGAGGCTGTAAACTGCTATTTATGCATATTAATCCTCACCTAACCCTAGACCAAATTAAGGGCCTCTGAATAAGCTTTCCAACAAGCTATCATATGCCTTAATTGGGCTTAAGATGAGTAAGTTAGGCCCATTTAATTGTAGGAACATTGTGAACTGCATACTGATCCACGCCTGAAAACTCGGCAGCCAATTTATCCTTGAATTTTGCCTAATTTGACAATTCTTGTTAAACCTGAAATTGTAGGTCTCTTCCTTGTCTTTCTAGGGACAACAAGATCACCAAAATCCGATATTTGTAGCTCAAGCTATGCTCTGCGCAAGGCAACAGGATCGGGATGTGTGAAAAATTTGAAAATTTACAATGTTTAGCAATTAAGCCCAATAATGTAAAAGCAAATACAATGATTGTAAATGTTGTCTAATTTCCGTCTCTCTCTGGATTGTGCTGCAGTAAACTGCTATTTATGCTTATTAATCCTGACCTAAACCTAGACCAAATTAAGGGCCTCAAAATAAGTTTTCCAACAAGGTATCATATGCCTTAATTGGGCTTAAGATGAGTAAGTTAGGCCCTTTTAAGTGAAGGAACATCATGGACTGCGTACTGATACGGGCCAGAGAACTTGGGACCCAATTTAGCCTTGATTTTGGCCTAATTTGATAATTCTTGTGAAATCTGAAATTGGAAGTATCTTCCTTATCTTTCTAGGGACAAGAAGATCACCACAATCTGATATATGTAGCTATAGTTATGCTTAGCGCAAGGCAACAAGGTCAGGATGAGTGAAAATTCCGAAAATTAACAATGTTTAGCAATTAAGACAAATAATGTAAAAGCAAAAACAATGATTGTAAAAGTTGTCTAATTTCCGTCTCTCTGGCTTGTGCGACTGTAAACTACTATTTATGCTTATTAATCATGACCTAACCCAAGACCAAATTAAGGGCCTCTGAATTAGCTTTCCCATTAGGTATCATATGCCTTAATTGGGCTAAAGATGAGTAAGCTTGGCCCATTTAAGTGAAGGAACATCATGGACTGCGTACGGATTCCCGCCAGAGAACTCGGGACCCAATTTATCCTTGATTTTGGCCTAATTTGACAATTCTTGTGAGACCAAAAATTTCAAGATCACCAAAATCCGATCTCTGTTGCTCTCCACAAGGCAACAAGGTCAGGATGAGTGAAAAATCCTAAAATTAACAATGTTTAGAAATTAAGTCCAATAATGTAAAATAAAAAACAATGATTGTAAAAGTTATCTAATTTTCATCTCTCTCTGGATTGTGCGGCTGTAAACTGCTATTTATGTTTATTTATCATCACCTAGCCCAAGACCAAATTAAGGACCTCTGAATAAGCTTTCCCACAAGGTATCATATTCCTTAATTGGGCTTAAGATGAGTCAGTTTGGCCCATTTAAGTGAAGGAACATCATAGACTGCGCACTGATCCGCGCCAGAGAACTCGGGACACAATTTAGCCTTGATTTTGGCATAATTTGACAATTCTTGTGACACCTGAAATTGTAGGTGTCTTCCTTATCTTTTAGGGACAACAAGATCACCAAAATCCGATATTGTAGCTCTAGTTATGCTCTGCGCAAGGCAACAAGGTCAGGATGAGTGAAAAATCCGAAAAATAACAATATTTAGCAATTAAGCCCAATAATGTAAAACCAGAAAAAAAAAATGATTGTAAAAGTTGCCTAATTTCCGTCTCTCTCATCCTTGTGCGGCTGTAAACTGCTATTTATGCTTATTAATCCTGACCTAACCCTAGACCAAATTAAGGGCCTCTGAATAAGCTTTCCAACAAGGTATCATATGCCTTAATTGGGCTTAAGATGAGTAAGTTAGGCCGATTTAAGTGATGGAACGTTATGGACTGCACACTGATCTGCGCCAGAGAACTCGAGACCCAATTTAGCATTGATTTTGGCCTAATTTGACAATTCGTTTGAAACCCGAAATTGTAGGTCTCTTCCGTATCTTTCTAGGGATAGCAAGATCACCAAAATCCGATATCTGTAGCTCTAGTTATGCTCTGCGCAAGACAACAACGTCAAAATGATTGAAAAAGCCGAAAATTAACAATGTCTAGCAATTAAGCCCAATAAAGTCCAATAATGTAAAATAAAAAACAATGATTGTAAAAGTTATCTAATTTTCATCTCTCTCTGGATTGTGCGGCTGTAAACTGCTATTTATGTTTATTTATCCTCACCTAACCCAAGACCAAATTAAGGACCTCTGAATAAGCTTTCCAACAAGGTATCATATTCCTTAATTGGGCTTAAGATGAGTCAGTTTGGCCCATTTAAGTGAAGGAACATCATAGACTGCGCACTGATCCGCGCCAGAGAACTCGGGACACAATTTAGCCTTGATTTTGGCATAATTTGACAATTCTTGTGACACCTGAAATTGTAGGTGTCTTCCTTATCTTTTAGGGACAACAAGATCACCAAAATCCGATATTGTAGCTCTAGTTATGCTCTGCGCAAGGCAACAAGGTCAGGATGAGTGAAAAATCCGAAAAATAACAATATTTAGCAATTAAGCCCAATAATGTAAAACCAGAAAAAAAAATGATTGTAAAAGTTGCCTAATTTCCGTCTCTCTCATCCTTGTGCGGCTGTAAACTGCTATTTATGCTTATTAATCCTGACCTAACCCTAGACCAAATTAAGGGCCTCTGAATAAGCTTTCCAACAAGGTATCATATGCCTTAATTGGGCTTAAGATGAGTAAGTTAGGCCGATTTAAGTGATGGAACGTCATGGACTGCACACTGATCTGCGCCAGAGAACTCGAGACCCAATTTAGCATTGATTTTGGCCTAATTTGACAATTCTTTTGAAACCCGAAATTGTAGGTCTCTTCCGTATCTTTCTAGGGATAGCAAGATCACCAAAATCCGATATCTGTAGCTCTAGTTATGCTCTGCGCAAGACAACAACGTCAAAATGATTGAAAAAGCCGAAAATTAACAATGTCTAGCAATTAAGCCCAATAAAGCCCAATAATGTAAAAACAAAAACAATAATTGTAAAAGTTGTCTAATTTTCGTCTTTCTCTGGCTTGTGAGGCTGTAAACTGCTATTTATGCATATTAATCCTCACCTAACCCTAGACCAAATTAAGGGCCTCTGAATAAGCTTTCCAACAAGCTATCATATGCCTTAATTGGGCTTAAGATGAGTAAGTTAGGCCCATTTAATTGTAGGAACATTGTGAACTGCATACTGATCCATGCCTGAAAACTCGGCAGCCAATTTATCCTTGAATTTTGCCTAATTTGACAATTCTTGTTACACCTGAAATTGTAGGTCTCTTCCTTGTCTTTCTAGGGACAACAAGATCACCAAAATCCGATATTTGTAGCTCAAGCTATGCTCTGCGCAAGGCAACAGGATAGGGATGTGTGAAAAATTTGAAAATTTACAATGTTTAGCAATTAAGCCCAATAATGTTATAGCAAATACAATGATTGTAAATGTTGTCTAATTTCCGTCTCTCTCTGGATTGTGCTGCAGTAAACTGCTATTTATGCTTATTAATCCTGACCTAAACCTAGACCAAATTAAGGGCCTCAAAATAAGTTTTCCAACAAGGTATCATATGCCTTAATTGGGCTTAAGATGAGTAAGTTAGGCCCATTTAAGTGAAGGAACATCATGGACTGCGTACTGATACGGGCCAGAGAACTTGGGACCCAATTTAGCCTTGATTTTGGCATAATTTGATAATTCTTGTGAAATCTGAAATTGGAAGTATCTTCCTTATCTTTCTAGGGACAAGAAGATCACCACAATCTGATATATGTAGCTATAGTTATGCTTAGCGCAAGGCAACAAGGTCAGGATGAGTGAAAATTCCGAAAATTAACAATGTTTAGCAATTAAGACAAATAATGTAAAAGCAAAAACAATGATTGTAAAAGTTGTCTAATTTCCGTCTCTCTGGCTTGTGCGACTGTAAACTACTATTTATGCTTATTAATCATGACCTAACCCAAGACCAAATTAAGGGCCTCTGAATTAGCTTTCCCATTAGGTATCATATGCCTTAATTGGGCTAAAGATGAGTAAGCTTGGCCCATTTAAGTGAAGGAACATCATGGACTGCGTACGGATTCCCGCCAGAGAACTCGGGACCCAATTTATCCTTGATTTTGGCCTAATTTGACAATTCTTGTGAGACCAAAAATTTCAAGATCACCAAAATCCGATCTCTGTTGCTCTCCACAAGGCAACAAGGTCAGGATGAGTGAAAAATCCTAAAATTAACAATGTTTAGCAATTAAGCCCAATAATGTAAAATAAAAAACAATGATTGTAAAAGTTATCTAATTTTCATCTCTCTCTGGATTGTGCGGCTGTAAACTACTATTTATGTTTATTTATCCTCACCTAGCCCAAGACCAAATTAAGGACCTCTGAATAAGCTTTCCAACAAGGTATCATATTCCTTAATTGGGCTTAAGATGAGTCAGTTTGGCCCATTTAAGTGAAGGAACATCATAGACTGCGCACTGATCCGCGCCAGAGAACTCGGGACCCAATTTAGCCTTGATTTTGGCATAATTTGACAATTCTTGTGACACCTGAAATTGTAGGTGTCTTCCTTATCTTTTAGGGACAACAAGATCACCAAAATCCGATATTGTAGCTCTAGTTATGCTCTGCGCAAGGCAACAAGGTCAGGATGAGTGAAAAATCCAAAAAATAACAATATTTAGCAATTAAGCCCAATAATGTAAAACCAAAAAAAAAAATGATTGTAAAAGTTGCCTAATTTCCGTCTCTCTCATCCTTGTGCGGCTGTAAACTGCTATTTATGCTTATTAATCCTGACCTAACCCTAGACCAAATTAAGGGCCTCTGAATAAGCTTTCCAACAAGGTATCATATGCCTTAATTGGGCTTAAGATGAGTAAGTTAGGCCGATTTAAGTGAAGGAACGTCATGGACTGCACACTGATCTGCGCCAGAGAACTCGAGACCCAATTTAGCATTGATTTTGGCCTAATTTGACAATTCTTTTGAAACCTGAAATTGTAGGTCTCTTCCGTATCTTTCTAGGGATAGCAAGATCACCAAAATCCGATATCTGTAGCTCTAGTTATGCTCTGCGCAAGACAACAACGTCAAAATGATTGAAAAAGCCGAAAATTAACAATGTCTAGCAATTAAGCCCAAATAAAGCCCAATAATGTAAAAAGAAAAACAATGATTGAAAAAGTTGTCTAATTTTCGTCTCTCTCTGGCTTGTGAGGCTGTAAACTGCTATTTATGCATATTAATCCTGACCTAACCCTAGACCAAATTAAGGGCCTCTGAATAAGCTTTCCAACATGCTATCATATGCCTTATTTGGGCTTAAGATGAGTAAGTTAGGCCCATTTAATTGTAGGAACATTGTGAACTGCATACTGATCCACGCCTGAAAACACGGCAGCCAATTTATCCTTGAATTTTGCCTAATTTGACAATTCTTGTTAAACTTGAAATTATTGGTCTCTTCCTTTTCTTTCTAGGGACAGCAAGATCACCAAAATCCGATATATGTAGCTCCAGTTATGCTCTGTGCAAGGCAACAATGTCAGGATGAGTGAAAAATCCGAAAATTAAAAATGTTCAGCAATTAAGCCCAATAATGTAAAATCTAAAACAATGATTGTAAAAGTTATCTAATTTTCGTCTCTCTCTAGCATGTTCGACTGTAAACTGCTATTTATGCTTGTTAATCGTTACCTAACCCTAGACCAAATTAAGGGCTTCTGAATAAGCTTTCCAACAAGGTATCATATGCCTCAATTTGGCTTAAGATGAGTAAGTTAGTCCCATTTAAGTGAAGGAACATCATGGACTACGCACTGATACATGCCAGAGAACTCGGGACCCAATTTAGCCTTGATTTTGGCCTAATTTGACAATTCTTGTGAAACCTAATGTTGTAGGTCTCTTCCTCATCTTTCTAGGGACAACAAGATCACCAAAATCCGATATCTGTAACACTAGTTATGCTCTGCGCAAAGCAACAATGTCAGGATGAGTGAAAAATCCGAAAATTAACAATGTTTAGCGATTAAGCCCAATTAAGCCTAATAATGTAAAAGTAAAAACAAGGATTGTAAAGTTGTCTAATTTCCGTCTCTATCTGGGTTGTGCAGCTTTAAACGGCTATTTTTACTTATTAATCCTGACCTAACCCTAGAACAAAATAAGGACCTCTGAATAAGCTTTCCAACAAGGTATCATATGCCTTAATTGGGCTTACTATTAGTAAGTTAGGCCCATTTAAGTGAAGGAACATCATGACTGCACACTGATCCGGGCCAGTGAACTCGGGACCCAATTTAGCCTTCATTTTGGCCTAATTTGACAATTCTTGTGAATGCTGAAATTGTAGGTCTCTTCCTTATCTTTCTAGGGACAGGAAGATCACCAAAATCCGATATCAGTAGCTCTAGTTATGGTCTGCGCAAGGCAACAATGTCAGGATGAGTGAAAAATCCGAAAATAAACAATGTTTGGCAATTAAGCCCAATTAAGCCTAATAATGTAAAAGCAAAAACAATGATTGTAAAAGTTGTCTAATTTCCGTCTCTCTCTGGCTTGTGCGGCAGTAAACTATTATTTATGCTTATTAATCCAGACCTAACCCTAGACCAAATTAAGGGATCTGAATAAGCTTTCCAACAAGCTATCATATGCCTTAATTGGGCTTAAGATGAGTAAGTTAGGCCCATTTAAGTGAAGGAACATCATGGACTGCGCACTGATCCGCGCCAGAGAACTTGGGACCCAATTTAGCCTTTATTTTTTCCTATTTTGACAATTCTTGTGAATCTTGAAATTGTAGGTCTCTTCCTTATCTTTCTAGGGACAACAAGATCACCAAAATCCGATATTTGTAGCTCTAGTTATGCTCTGCGCAAGGCAACAAGGTCAGGATGAGTGAAAAATCCGAAAATTTACAATGTTTAGCAATTAACCCAATAATGTAAAAGCAAAAACAATGATTGTAAAAGTTGTCTAATTTCCATCTCTCTCGGGCTTGTGCGCCTGTAAACTGCTATTTATGCCTATTAATGTTGACCTAACCTTCTACCAAAATAAGGGCCTCTGAATAATATTTCCAACAAGGTATCATATGCCTTAATTGGGCTTAAGATGAGTAAGTTAGACCCATTTAAGTGAAGGAACATCATGGACTGCGCACTGATCCGAGGCATAGAACTCGGGACCCAATTTAGCCTTTATTTTGGTCTAATTTAACAATTCTTGTGACACCTGAAATTGTAGGTCCCTTCCTTATCTTTCTAGGGACATCAAGATCACCAAAATCCGATATCTGTAGCTCTAGTTATGCTCTGCGCAAGGCAACAAGGTCAGGATGAGTGAAAATCTGAAAATTAACAATGTTTAGCAATTAAGCCCAATGAAGCCCAATAATGTAAAAGCAAAAACAATGATTGTAAAAGTTGTCTAATTTCCGTCTCTCTCTTGCTTGTGCGGCTGTAAACTGCTATTTATGCTTATTAATCCTGACCTAACCCAAGACCAAATTAAGGGCCTCTGAATAAGCTTTACAACAAGGTATCATATGCCTTAATTGGGCTTAAGACGAGTAAGTTAGGCACATTTAAGTGAAGGAACATCATGGAATTGCACACTGATCCGCGCCAGAGAACTCGGGACCCAATTTTACCTTGATTTTGGCCTAATTTGACAATTCTTCTGAAACCTGAAATTGTAGGTCTCTTCCTTATCTTTCTAGGGACAGAAAGATCATCCAAATTCGATATCTGTAGCTCTAGTTATGCTATGTGCAAGGCAACAATGTCAGGATGAGTGAAAAATAAAAAATTTAACAATGTTTAGCAATTAAGCCCAATATTGTAAAAGCAAAAACAATGATTGTAAAAGTTGTCTTATTTCCGTCTCTCTCTGGCTTCTGCGGATGTAAACTGTTATTTATGCTTATTAATCATGACCTAACACTAGATCAAATTAAGGGCCTCTGAATAAGCTTTCCAACAAGGTATCATATGCCTTAATTGGTCTTAAGATGAGTAAGTTAGGCCCATTTAATTGAAGGAACATCGTGGACTTCATACTGATCCACGCCAGAAAACTCGGGAGCCAATTTGTCATTGATTTTGGCCTAATTTGACAATTCTTGTGAAACCTGAAATTGTAGGTCTCTTCCTTATCTTTCTAGGGACAGCAAGATCACCAAAATCCGATATCTGTAGCTCTAGTTATGCTCTGCGGAAGTCAACAAAGTCAGGATGAGTGAAAAATCCGAAAATTAACAATGTTTTGCAATTAAGCCCAATAACGTAAAACCAAAAACAATGATTGTTAAAGTTGTCTAATTTCTGTCTCTCTCTGGCTTGTGTGGCTGTAAACTGCTATTTATGCTTATTAATCCTGACCTAAACCTAGACCTAATTAAGGGCCTCTGAATAAGCTTTCCAACAAGGAATCATATGCCTTAATTGGGCTTAAGATGAGTAAGTTAGGCACATTTAAGTGAAGGAACATCAAGGACTGCGCACTGATCCGTGCCAGGGAACTTGGGACCCAATTTAGCCATGATTTTGGCTTAATTTGACAATTCTTTTCTAACCTGAAATTGTAGGTCTCTTCCTTAGCTTTATAGGGACATCAAGATCACCAAAATCTGATATCTGTAGCTCTAGTTATGTTCTGCGCAGGGCAACAAGTTCAGGATGAGTTAAAAATCTAAAAATTAACAATGTTTAGCAATTAAGCCCAATAATGTAAAAGCAAAAACAATGATTGTAAAAGTTGTCTAATTTGCGTCTCTCTCTGGCATCTGCGGCTGTAAACTGCTATTTATGCTTATTAATCCTGACCTAACCCTAGGCCAAATTATGGGCCTCTGAATAAGCTTTCCAACAAGGTATCATATGCCTTAATTGGGCTTAAGATGAGTAAGTTAGGCGTATTTAAGTGAAGGAACATCATGGACTGCGCACTGATCCGTGCCAGGGAACTCGGGACCCAATTTAGCCTGGATTTTGGCCTAATTTAACAATTCTTGTGAAACCTGTAATTGTTGGTCTCTTCCTTATCTTTCCAGGGACAGCAAGAGCACCAAAATACGATATTTGTAGCTCAAGTTATGTTCTGCGACGGGCAACAAGGTCAGGATGAGTGAAAAATCACAAAATTAACAATGTTTAGCAATTAAGCCCAATAATGTAAAAGCAAAAAAATGATTGTAAAAGTTGTCAAATTTGCGTCTCTCTCTGGCTTTTTCGGCTGTAAACTGCTATTTATTCTTATTAATCCAGACCTAACTCTAGACAATATTAAGGGCCTCTGAATAAGCTTTCCAACAAGGTATCATAGGCCTTAATTGGGCTTGAGATGAGTAAGTTAGGCACATTTAAGTGAAGCAACATCATGGACAGCGCACTGATCCGTGCCAGAGAACTCGGGACCCCATTTTGCCTTGATTTTGGCTAATTTGACAATTCTTGTGAAACCTGAAATTGTAGGTCTCTTCCTTATGTTTCTAGGGACAGCAAGATCAACAAAATCCGATATCTGTAGCTCTAGTTATGCTCTGCGTAAGGCAACAAGGTCAGGATGAGTGAAAAATCCGAAAATTAACAACGTTTAGCATTTAAGCCCAATTAAGGCCAATAATGTAAATATAAAAACAATTATTGTAAAAGTTGTCTAATTTCCGTCTCTCTCTGCTAGTGCGGCTGTAAATTGCTATTTACGCTTATTAATCCTGACCTAACCCTAGACCAAATTAAGGGCCTCTGAATAAGCTTTCCAACAAGGTATCATATGCCTTAATTTGGCTTAAGATGAGTAAGTTAGGCCCATTTAAGTAAAGGAACATCATGGACTGCGCACTGAACCGCGCCAGAAAACTCGGGACCCAATTTAGCCTTGATTTTTGCCTAATTTGACAATTCTTGTGAAAACTGAAATTGTAGGTCTATTCCTTGTCTTTCTAGGGACAACAAGATCACCAAAATCCGATATTTGTAGCTCAAGTTATGCTCTGCGCAAGGCAACAAGGTCAAGATGAGTGAAAAATCCGAAAATTAACAATGTCTAGCAATTGAGCCCAATAATGTAAATGCAAAAACAATGATTGTAAAAGTTGTCTAATTTTCGTCTCTCTCTGGCTTGTGCGGCTGTAAACTGCTATTTATTCTTATTAATCCTGAACTAACCCTAGACCAACTTAAGGGCCTCTGAATAAGCTTTCCAACAAGGTATCATATGCCTTAATTGGGCTTAAGATGAGTAAGTTAGGCCCATTTAAGTGAAGGAGCATCATGGACTGCGCACTGATCCGCGCCAGAGAACTCGAGATCCAATTTAGCCTTTATTTTGGCCTAATTTGACAACTCTTGTGAAACCTGAAATTGTAGGTCTCTTCCTTATCTTTCTAGGGACAGCAAGATCACCAAAATGCGATATCTTTAGCTCTAGTTATGCTCTGTGCAAGGCAATAAGGTTAGGGTGAGTGAAAAATCCAAAAATTCACAATGTTTAGCAATTAAACCCAATAAAGTAAAACAAAAAACAATGATTGTAAAAGTTGTCTAATTTCCGTCTCTCTCTGGCTTGTGCGACTATAAACTGCTATTTATGCTTATTAATACTGAACTAACCCTTGACCAAATTAAGGGCCTCTGAATAAGCTTTCCAACAAGGTATCATAGGCCTTAATTGGGCTTGAGATGAGTAAGTTAGGCCCATTTAAGTGAAGCAACATCATGGACTGCGCACTGATCCGTGCCAGAGAACTCGGGACCCCATTTAGCCTTGATTTGGGCTAATTTGACAATTCTTGTGAAACCTGAAATTGTAGGTCTCTTCCTTATCTTTCTATGGACAGCAAGATCAACAAAATCCGATATCTGTAGCTCTAGTTACGCTCTGCAGAAGGCAACAAGGTCAGGATGAGTGAAAAATCCGAAAATTAACAACATTTAGCAATTAAACCCAATAAAGTAAAACCAAAAACAATGATTGTAAAAGTTGTCTAATTTCCATCTCTCTCTGGCTTGTGCGGCTGTAAACTGTTATTTATGCTTATTAATCTTGACCTAACCTTAGACCAAATTAAGGGCCTCTGAATAAGCTTTCCAACAAGGTATCATATGCTATAATTTGGCTTAGGATGAGTAAGTTAGGCCCATTTAAGTGAAGGAACATCATGGACTGCGCTTTGATCCGCGCCAGAGAACTCGGGACCCAATTTAGACTTGATTTGGGCCTAATATGAGAATATTTGTGCAACCTGAAATTGTAGGACTCTTCCTTATCTTTCTAGGGACAACAATTTTGATCGGCCTCTGGCTCATCTAGTTTTATGACTAGTATGACCGTAGTTTCGTGCCAATTATATCTCGTTTTCGCCCAAATTAGACTCGATTGTCCTCAAGCAAGGTTTTGAGTCTCTTAAGTAGTTTTAGGATATTTTAGCTAGTTTTGAGTCAAATAAAGCACTTATTGTTATTTCATGTTTCAGGTTTATAAGGAGAGCAAGAAGGGAAAGGGCCTTAGAAGCAGAAGCCATCACGGCCCAGCCGTGACACTGGTCACGACCGTGATGAGCTACTCATGGAAGACAGAAAGGATCACGGCCCAGCCGTGATACACATCACGGGCGTGATGAAAAGATCATGAAAGTCAGAGAGCAGCACGACCCGCCGGTGATACCCATCACGGGCGTGAAGAGGAGAACCTGAAAGACAGAATTGATCACGGCCCAGCCGTGATGAAGTTCACGGCCGTGACAAATCTGCACCCAAAGTCAGAATGCATCACGGCCTGGCCGTGATAGGCATCACGGCCGTGACGGACCAGAATTTGAATGCGCGCCCTTGACAGAAGCGGTCACGGCCTGGCCGTAATGGCCATCACGACCTTGACGCGCGGCCACTCTATAAAACAGAAGCGCAGCAGACATAAAAAGAATCCATATTTTCATTGTTTACATTATACTCTTAGGTTTTTGTCACATTTGTAATGGAGAACTAATCTCCCCCGATTAATCTGCTGTGATCGGCTTCCGCCGACACTTGAGGTTTTGTAATTCCCGGATTGATTTGCTATTCTCTTTCAATACTATTCTATATTCTCTGTTTGCTTAATTCAGTTTGTATCGAATGAGTATTGATTTGTTTCGATGATTGTATGTTTCTATACTTAATCATGTTTGCTTAATTCGCGTGCGTTTAATCGTGTTTGCTTAATTCACGAGAGCTTCATCCATTTGCTTAATTCGGAATTAGGAACATATGTCTCGTAGCGTCAATTTCTCTTGTTAATTGATGCTACAATCGAAATGGGATTAGAATCCGATTAGGTCTTGGAATTACATGAACCAATGATAGTAGTAGACCGAACAACAGATTAATCGTCTTTAGCTTATTTGATAATCACTTAAATTGCTCTGCTTTTATGCTGTTTTTGTTCTGTTTTTCAATCGACTTTCAAACCAAACCCCCCCAAACTTATTTTTCTGTGAATAAACAATCCAAGAGTCCTTGTGAGACGATACTCGAGTTATCGCACCCTGACTACAGTTTTTACAAACCACTCGCTTTTTAACGCGTGCGCGACAGCGTGTCAAAATTGGCGCCGTTACTGGGGACTCTTGTTTGTTAGTTTCACATTTTTCGTTTTTGTTTTTCTTCTGAATTAGTCTGGCTACTAGGTCTACTTGCTCTGACTTGTGTGATTTTGATCCCGAAATTGAAAGAACTTTGCACACACATCGTAGAGCACTTCGGGCTAGCACTAGTGGTAATTCTGATTCTGAACCTGTTTTTGATAACATGGCTGATCAAAGAACATTAAGACAGCTTGCTGCTCCTGATGTTAATTATAATGGTCTGTGTATTGAATATACTAATGTTGTTGCTCCCTTTGAATTAAAATATGGTTTGATATACTTGTTGCCAAGGTTTAGTGGTCTTGCAGGTGAGGATCCACATAAACATCTGAAGGAATTCCAGGTTGTTTTCTCTACACCTTTGAGGCCGGAAGGAATAACAGAAGACCATATCAAGCTGAGAGCCTTCCCATTCTCACTTGAGGGTGCTGTGAAGGATTGGTTGTATTACCTTGAACCGAATTCTGTTACAACCTGGAATGATCTGAAGAAAGTCTTCCTAGAGAGGTACTTCCCTGCCTCCAGAGCTGCATCAATCAGGAAGGAAATATGTGGCATTAGACAGGGCAATGAGTCATTGGCCGAGTACTGGGAGAGATTCAAGAAGTTGGTATCCAGTTGCCCTCAGCACCAGATTTCTGAGCAGCTATTTATTCAGTACTTTTATGAGGGATTGCTGCCAATGGACAGGAACATTTTGGATGCTGCTAGTGGGGGAGCACTTGTTGATAAGACTCCATCTGCTGCCAAGCAATTAATTGAAAACATGTCACTCAATTCCCAGCAGTTCACAACTTGAAGTAATTCTATCGAGACAAGGGGTGTGAATGAGATCTATGGTTCTTCTTCCAACAAGGTCCTTGAAACCAGAATTGATGAGCTTACTTCTCTAGTGAAACAGTTGGCAGTGGACAGAGTTCAGACAGCAAGGGTGTGTGGTATTTGTACTTCTCCTGAGCACCTATCCGATGCATGCCCTATTCTGAAGGATGAGTCAGTCACTGATTTGCCTCAAGCTTATGCAGCCAACCTTTACAATCAAGGAAACAATCAGAACCGGTACCACATTCCTGATCTTTCCACTAATAGGTACCATCCCAACTGGAGGAATCATCCAAACCTTCGGTATGGGAACTCATCTGTACAGCAGCAACAACCGATGTTACCGTTGGCACCACCACAGAGCTCTCCCCAAGTGACAACCTCTGCACCTTCTAGACCTTCAGTAGAGGACCTAGTCAAGCAAATGACTGCACAAATGACTGCACAAAATCTCCAATTTCAGCAGCAATTTGGACAGCTCCAGCAGCAAACGGATGCTAGCATTCACGCTTTGCAGACACAGATTGGATAGCTTGCCACTTCGATGAATGCCATGCAGCAAGCTCAAGGATCGAACCAACTACCTGCACAAACAGTGGTGAATCCTAATGCTCCAAATCCTAATGTGAGTGCGATTTCTTTGAGATCCGGGAAAGTTGTAGAGACAGCCCCTGAGAAGGATAAAGAAACTGTTGAGGTGACACCTGAACCGTCCGTTGTTGTTGAAGTTGAGAAAGAGTATGTGCCACCGATCCCCTTCCCGCAAAGAGTGATAAAAAATAAGAAGATTGATGGGGAAGACAAAGAGAGGGAGATTCTGGATGTGTTCAGAAAAGTGGCGGTAAACATTCCGCTCCTTGATGTGATTAAACAGGTTCCCAAAAATGCAAAATTTCAGAAGGATTTGTGCACACACAAGAGGAGGTTGAAGGGTAATGAGAAAGTCAATTTGGGGCGAAATGTTTCAGCCCTCATCAAACCTAAGCCTGCACCTGAAAAGGTTACTGTTTCAGCCCTTACTCAGGCAGTGCCACAGAAGTGCAAGGATCCAGGAACGTTTGCTATTCCATGCACCATTGGGGATAGTAAATTCGACAATTGCATGTTGGATTTGGGAGCTTCTATTAATGTCATGCCCACCTCTGTCTTCAACAACCTTGATCTTAGTCCTTTGCAATATACAGGTCTTACAATTCAGTTGGCAAACAGGACCAATGCTCGCCCCATTGGAGTGGTAGAAGATGTGCCTGTACAAGTTAATGATTTGATCTTCCCTGCTGATTTTTACATCCTGGATATGGCAGGGGAAACAGATTCTAGCAGATCGCCAATCATTCTGGGAAGGCCATTTATGAAGATAGCAAAGACAAAGATTGATGTTCACGATGGAACCATGTCCATGGAGTTTGGTGACATTGTGTCAAAATTTAATATTTTCGATGCTATGAAGCATCCCTTGGAAGAGCACTCTATTTTTCAATTAGAGCTGCTCTCTGAAATTGTTGATGAAACTTATGATGAATTGGTTGCAGCTACTGATTTCCCATCCATTTCTGGTTTGTATGATGTCTACTCATGTACTGATTGCACCCACACTGACCCTGGTGTTGTTTGCTCTGGGATTGACGCTGCTTGGGAAGGTGACAGTGTGGATGAAGCTATTTGTTCAGCTGAAGTTCTTGATAGCCCGGCTGCCCCAAACAAACCATCTATTGAGCATCCAACTTCCTTGGAGCTTAAGCCACTTCCGTAGAATCTGAAATATGCTTACTTGGAGAGGAATGAAAAACTTTCGGTCATAATTTCCTCTAGCCTTGATGCTGATCAGGAAGCTAAGCTCTTGAAGGTTTTGAAGAAGCATAAGAAGGCAATTGGGTGGACCTTGGCTGACATACCAGGTATTAGCCCCTCCAGGTGTATGCATAGGATTTTGTTGGAGGATGGGGCTAAAACAATTAGGCAGCTCCAAATGCGGCTCAATCCCTTGATTCTTGATGTGGTAAAGAAGGAGGTAACAAAACTCTTGCATGCGGGTATCATATATCCTATCTCTGACAGTAATTGGGTGAGCCCAGTGCAATTTGTGCCTAAGAAGTCTGGACTCACAGTGGTGAAAAATGAAAATGATGAACTTGTTCCCACTAGAGTCCAGAATAGCTGGAGAGTCTGCATTGACTACAGGAGATTGAACCAGGCTACTAGAAAGGATCACTTCCCTTTGCCGTTCATTGATCAGATGCTTGAATTGCTAGCAGGTAAATCACATTACTGTTTTCTTAATGGTTTTTTCAGGTTACTTCCAGATCCACATTGCACCGGAGGATCAGGAAAAGACAACCTTCACGTGCCCCTTCGGCACATTTGCTTATAGGAGGATGCCATTTGGTCTTTGCAATGCTCCTGGCACATTCCAGAGATGCATGATTAGTATTTTTACTGAGTATATTGAAAATTGCATGGAAGTGTTCATGGATGATTTTACTGTTTATGGCTCTTCATTTGATGCATGCTTGCATAGTCTGAACTTGGTTTTATAAAGATGCATTGAAACTGACCTTGTTTTAAACTATGAAAAATGCCATTTTATGGTTGAACATGGGATTGTTTTGGGGCATATTATTTCTGAAAAGGGTATTTCAGTAGATCCTAATAAGATTGATGTGATTTCTACACTGCCTTACCCATCTTGCATTCGCGAGATTCGTTCTTTTCTTGGTCATGCAGGTTTCTACAGGCGCTTCATAAAAGATTTCAGCAAGATAGCCCTTCCTCTGTCCAACCTGCTGAAGAATGATGCCATTTTCAACTTTGATGACAACTGCAAAAAGGCATTTGACTTCCTAAAGAAGGAACTGACCTCTACCCCCATCATCCAGCCCCTTGACTGGACCCTCCCTTTTGAGCTCATGTGTGACACTTCTAACTATGATGTGGGGGCGGTCCTTGCACGAAGGGTGGGCAAGGTTGCTCATGTGATCTATTATGCTTCTAGGACTTTAGATGCTGCACAGGATAATTACACCACTACTGAAAAGGAACTTCTAGATATTGTTTTTGCTCTTGATAAATTTAGATCATATTTGCTAGGTTCCAAGGTTGTTATTTTCACTGACCATGCAGCTTTGAAATACTTGTTGAAGAAACCAGAAGCAAAACCCAGATTGATTTGGTGGATGTTGTTGCTCCAAGAATTTAATATGGAGATTAAGGACAAGAGTAGAGCTGAGAACTTGGTGGCTGATCACTTGAGCAGAATAGAAAGTGAGGAAAATCCTTCTCCCATCAAGGATGACTTTCCTGATGAGCAACTTTTACAGTTGCATGGGGTAACTCCTTGGTTTGCTGATATTGTTAACTATCTTGTTGCTGGTGTTTTTCCTGCAGGTGCAACTAGGTCACAAATCCACAAACTCAAGAGTGACGCCAAGTACTATGTTTGGGATGATCCATTTCTTTGAAAATTTTGCAGTGATCAGGTAATTAGGAGATGTGTCCCCGACTATGAGATTGAGTCTATTTTGCACTTTTCTCATGCTTCTCAAGTAGGGGGACACTTTGGGCCACCAAGGACTGCAAGGAAAGTCCTAGACTCAGGTTTTTATTGGCCCACCATTTTTAGAGATGCTTGTGAGGTTTACCGGACTTGTAAAGAATGTCAGACAGCAGGTACAACCATCACTCGTAAGAGTGAAATGCCTCAGCAGCCCATGCTTTTCTGTGAGGTATTCGATGTGTGGGGAATCGACTTTATGGGTCCTTTCCCTGCATCTTTTGGTTTTCTCTATATCTTACTGGCTGTTGACTATGTTTCAAAGTGGGTGGAAGCTATCCCCACTAGGACTAATGATTCTAGAGTTGTTGCAAATTTTGTCAGGTCCAATATTTTTTGCAGGTTCGGCATACCTCGTGCTATCATCAGTGACCAAGGCACTCATTTCTGCAACCGCACCATGAAAGTTTTACTCCGAAAGTACGGAGTTGTGCACAGGGTCTCTACTGCGTACCATCCCCAGACTAATGGGCAGGCTGAGATCTCCAACAGAGAGATCAAACATATCTTAGAGAAAGTGGTGCAGCCAAATAGGAGGGACTGGAGCCACCGTCTAGACACTACAACAAAATAGACTTTTAATAACGCACCTTTAATAGCATTTCCGTGTGGAAATGCTATTAAAAGTGATGGGGGACTTTTAATAGCGTTTCCCTAAGGGAAACGCTATCTTAGGTATAACCTAAGATAGCGTTTCCGTGTGGAACCGCTATTAAATGTTTCCCTTACTATTAGATAGCGGTTCCACACGGAAACGCTATCTTAGGTGATACCTAAGATAGCGTTTCCTGAAGGAAACGCTATCTTAGGTATCACCTAAGATAGCGTTTCCTGTAGGAAACGCTATCTTAGGTCTTCCCAGTAAAAAAATACGCGCGCGCGGCCTTCCCTCCCTGTTTCCTTCCCTCTGCATGCCATCTCTTTTTCCTTCCTCATTTCTTAGGTCTCCGCCGCTGCTTCGCCATTGCAGGGTTTCGTTGGGTTAGCTCAAGTTGCAGGTTATTTCTCTCTTCTTCGTTGCAAATTTAGCTTTTTATGCTTGATGTGCCATCTGGGTATGCTCTAGATTTGTAGGTTTGTGATTTGTTTGGTGCGGAATGCTTTGAGTTTTTGAGGTAGTTTTGGTTGCTTGAAAATGGAAGTAAAGTGGGAAAAGTTTTAACCTGGAACGTGATTTTCAGAAATTAGAAGCTGGGTGTGTTGAATGTCGAGCTCGTAGTGAAGTGAGGTTATGCGTTTTTGGGGATTCTACAACTTTCGATCAGCCAGCTCCTCTCTCTTTCTCGTATTCTTTGTGTGTTTTGGTTGTGTTCTTCCCGTGCCTTTTACAATTGGTTTTCTCTTGTGCTATGAAGTTTTATCTTTAATTCTTTATAGTGTGTGTTTGGATGAGCGTTTGACAAATGTGATTTTGGATATAATTGATTTTGTAGAATTGATTTTAATAAAATTGAGTTTGTTTTGTGAGCTATGGGTCCGGGTTTGATTCTTGCACTTATATTGATCTTTCGGTTTGCCCCTTCTTTGGTGCTTTCATTTTGCATTTATATCCTGTTTTGGCTTCATAAGTTTTGAGAAACCATTATATATGTAGATCTAGCTTAAACTCATGTGGATCAGCCATAGTAATTGATCTTTGCTTACCTAGAGAGTCACTAACTTGGAACTCGCTCCTTCATGACCATTGATTATAATCCACGAAGGGTTCAACACCCATCCATCTTTTCCACCAACATAGAATTTGTAGGCTTGGGAGCTTGAGAAGAGACTAATGAGAACCAAGAAGAGGCATATAGGTCTCTCAAGCTCCATGAGGAAATAGAAGCAAGTAGTGAATGAGTGTGTATTGAGGTATATATAATATAATATATAGTTATTATAGTGTGCATAATAACCTATGCCTAAGTCCTAGTTGTTATGGATCTCATCCAATGTGTATTGTGTATCCCCTGATCTGATGCCTTGATCCTTATTTATAGAAATTGGGAAGTTAGAGTCCCAAACCAACTCAAAATCTGATCTATTTTGGTTTCTTCAGGTCCAAGTAATGCGCGTCACGGCCGTGATGTCCATCACGGCCAGGCCGTGACGGTCTCTGTTATGGCCGTGAAGAATTTCACGGCTGGGCCGTGATGTGCTCTGACTTGTGGTGGTTTTGGTCACGGCCAGGCCGTGACGGTCTCTGTTATGGCCGTGAAGAATTTCACGGCTGGGCCGTGATGGATATCACGGCCAGGCCGTGACAGACTCTGACTTCAGTCTTTCTTCTTTTTCAGCATGGATCGGAAATGGATGTCTGCCAATCGTTTAACGAAGGAGTATGAGGATGGGGTGAAAGAGTTCATTAGTTTTGCAGTTCGGCATGCGAAAAACCCTAATACAATCATATGTCCTTGTTTAGATTGTTGTTATGCAAGGCGAGTTAGTGCAGCCGATTTGGAAGAACATTTAGTGTGTAATGGAATCGATCAAAGTTATACATGTTGGACAAAACATGGTGAGACAAGAGCTGAGTCTAGTGAAATGAGGAATCGTGTGAGATATTCATCATACGATACCGACGCGAAAATACTTATGAGGGCGATCGTTTTGAAGACATTGCAAATCTTTGTTGAAGAGGATCTTCGGGATTGTCCACAAATGTTTGGGAGGTTGGTAAGTGATGCGAGCAACCATTGTATGATGGATGTACTAAATTCACAAGATTGTCGGCGATGTTAAAGTTGTATAACTTGAAATCGGGCAACGGATGGACTGATAAGAGCTTTACGGACTTATTCACACTATTGAAAGACATGTTGCCGGATGATAATGTGCTTCCTAGTCGGACATACGAGGCTAAACAAATGTTACGCTCTATTGGCATGAGCTACGAGAGGATACATGCTTGTCCTAACGATTGCATTTTATTTCGGAATGAATATGCATCGTTACGAGATGTGTCCTAAATGTAATGCCTCACGATATAAGAAGAAAGAATCAGATCCAGAGAAGGTTGTGTGGTATTTTCCCATAATACCCAGATTTAGGCGCATGTACCGTAGTTCGAAGATTCAAAGCACTTGACATGGCATGAGGATGAAAGGATCAAAGATGGCAAGCTGCGGCACCCGGCAGATTCTCCGCAATGGAAGAAATTTGATCATGATTATCCCGATTTTGGGCAAGATTCAAGAAACCTACGACTTGCATTGGCTCTTGACGGATTTAACCCGCATGGTGTTCAAAGTAGCTCTCACAGATACATGGCCTGTGATTTTGGTGATTTACAACCTATCCCCATGGCTATGCATGAAGCGCAAATTTATGATGTTATCTATGTTAATTTCCGGCCCAAACAACCAGGAAATGATATAGACGTCTATTTGACTCCTTTGATTGAAGACTTGAAACAACTGTGGGGAGACAGGTGTGGAGGTGTATGATGGGTATAAGGAAGAAAGTTTCAATTTGAGAGCTATGTTGTTTGGGACAATTAATGATTTTCCGGCCTACGGTAATCTGTCGGGGATATAGCATCAAGGGTCAGTGTGCATGCCCTATATGTGAAGAGAGGGTACGGATTGGATGCGGTTAGAACATTGTAAGAAGAATGTCTTTCTTGGGCATCGTAGATTTTTGCATCCAAGTCATCATTACCGGTGGTGGAGAAAGGCGTTCAATGGGAACTCGGAAGAAGGTAGAGCGCCTTCACCTTTGACGGGTGATCAACTTTTTGAAAAGGTAAAGGATTTGAATATCCAATTCGGTAAACCTTTTGCGAGAGATATTGTCACAAGAGGGTGGAAGAAAAGGTCGATTTTCTTTGAGTTGCCATATTGGAAATCATTATATGTAAGACATTTCCTCGATGTGATGCACGTTGAAAAAAATATCTGTGATAGTGTCATTGGTACGTTACTCAATGTGCCAGGGAAGACTAAAGATGGCATCAATGCAAGGTTGGACTTGGTTAGTATGGGAATAAGAAGAGAATTGGGACCGACGAAGAAGGGTAAAAGTACATATCTTCCTCCGGCTGCTTACACTCTATCTAGAAAAGAAAAAACTGTTTTTTGTAAGTTTCTTGAAGGAGTTAAGGTTCCAGAAGGGTACTCTTCAAACATTAGGAACCTCGTATCGATGAAAGATCTCAAGTTAAAAGGTCTAAAGTCCCACGATTGTCATGTTCTCATGGAGCAGTTGATACCCATTGGTATACGGTCTATTTTACCTAACAAAGTGCGGGGGGCCTTAACTAAACTTTGTTTCTTCTTCAAGGCAATTTGCAGCAAAGTGATTGACCCTGGGAAGTTGCCATCATTGCAAAGAGAAATTGTTGTGACTTTATGCGAGCTTGAGATGTACTTTCCACCTTCATTCTTTGACATAATGGTTCATCTAACCATTCACCTTGTTAGAGAGACACAACTGTGTGGGCCAGCTTATATGAGATGGATGTACCCGATTGAGCGTTATATGAAGATATTAAAAGGGTATGTGAAAAACCGATCACGACCAGAAGGTTGTATTGTTGAACGGTATATTGTCGAAGAAGCTGTTGAATTCTGTATCGAATACCTATCCAATGCTGAATCTATAGGGCTGCCAAAGTCTCGTCACACATGGAGAATGATGGGGCAAGGACTTACTGGAAATGAAATAGTGACTATAACAAGGACGAGAATGGGAGCAAGCACACTTATATGTTCTGCACAATGCCGATGAGGTTGAGCCATATGTTGAAAAACACAAGGACATGCTTAAGAGTTTGTATCCAAATAAGAATCAAAATTGGCTAACTAGAGAACACAATCGTTGTTTTATAACGTGGCTAAGAGATCACATTTATACAGAGTTGACTAAAAATGATACTTGATTTCAAATAGATTGAGATGGTTAGCCAAAGGTCCAAGTTTGCATGTGTTCTCTTACCACGGTTATCAAATTAATGGGTACACATTCTATACAAAAGAACAAGATGGTCGAGTACAATGCAAAACAAGTGGTGTGACTCTAGTAGCTCGGTCGATGCATATCTCAAGTGCCAAAGACAAAACCCGATATATGCAAATATGTCATACTTCGGCGTCATTGAACGCATATGGGAGTTGGATTACACAAAGTTTAAGGTTGGTGTGTTTGGTTGCAAGTGGGTTGACAATAATAACGGTGTTCGATTGATGAGTCGGGGTTCATGCGGTGGATCTTAATAGGGTGGGGTATAAAGATGAGCCTTTTATATTAGCATCTCAAGCTCAACAAGTATTCTATGTCACCGATCCAGCTGATATGAAAAGGTCCATTGTTCTTTTGACTAACAAAATAATTACTAATGTTGATGATCAAGACCATCGAGATGTTGATATTGAAGATGATCCTTTCGTCGGGACATTACAATCACTTGAGATTGATCCAACTAGGGATGATGGTATGTATATGAGAGATGATCATGATGAGGGGCTTTTGGTCAATCCACCATTTCGTACTAATAAAGGACAAACAAATCTCAATCAAATGAAGAAAAGAAAAAGGTTGACTTAAACATGTATGTAGTGTTTGTGTTTAAATGAACTTTCCGATCCTTTTATATTATAGTTAGCATCTTCCTAAATGCTAGTGTTGATTTTGTTATTCATAGTTGTTTTATATTTTGCATCAATTAATGTTATATTAATGTCCATTGATGTTTTACTTGTATCTAATATTTTTGTAGGTAAATGGCATCTTCAAGTAATTCTAGTGATGCCAAAGCGGCGAGACGTGGGCCAACAATTATGAAGGCGGTCATCCGCGCACGGAGTAAAGGACAAAAATTTGATGTAATTTACTTACTAATCTAAGGATTTCATAATGTTGTTTGATATCTAGATTTAATTACTTTATTATTTTTATTAGGTTGAATGGAATTCTTTGGACCAACCTATTCGTGCTAATGGTAAAATATTGAAGAGTTACATTGGGGCCGTTGTTCTAAGCAAACGGTCCCAATTATTTGTTCTAATTGGAAGGATGAAGCTTTGGATGGTTTCAAAGAGAACATATGGGCTGATGTACAGGTAATTGTTAAAATTTATAAATTATATTGTAAACTATGTAAACATACTTACTTTGACACGTTGTTTATATTGTTTTGCAGATGTCTTTTAATGTTGATGAATCTCGGAAAAAATTTGTACTTCAGGGAAGTCTGGTAACCTACATAGGGCATTCAGAACTAGATTGACCAAAAAATTTCTAAGAGATGCCAACGGGAATATCAATGAGGAGCCTCCATCAAAATATCCACACATATCAAGGGATGAGTGGACAGATTTTATAGCAATACGCACAGGAGATGCTCAATTCCTGGTATGTTTAATATCACGTTAGTCCTTATAATTTTATAGCAATACGTACATATGACATTAACCATGTATTAATATTACTTATATGTGTCTGAATAGAAATTAAGCAATGAAAATCGCAACAGGGCGTTAGATCCTGCATGCCCTTACAAAGCATCACGTAAGGGGTATGCTGACATTGAGGATGAATTGGTATGTATATATATATATATATATATATATATATATATATATATATATATATATATATTTAACTGCATTTGTGGTAAATATGACTTTTAAACTGTTTGGTTAATTTCTATGATTCTGTTCGATACGTGAGCATGCGTGTGTTTGTGATGATTGAAAATATGTTTCTTAATGAAGTCTGTTTGATTTTGTGATTAGTGGTTTGAAAGTTTATCGCGCAAATATCGGAGCTAAGGTGCCGCGTTTAAAGGCAACCAACATTAAATGGATTCAGATACAGGTATATTTGCAAAAACTTAATGCGCAATTAGATAAAAAAAACTATATTGATTTACTATTTTATTTTTTATAGTGCCCAAGACAACCCAACAGTACAGATTGTGGGTACTATGTCATGCGTTTCATGAAGGAGACTATCTTGCAGAACCAAGTTAAAATACCAATGGCGGTATGTTGTTTACTTAGCTTTTAACTGTGACTGTTCAAATGTTTTAGCAATTGTAACTTAATTTATTTAATTTTTATGTCGCAATACTTTCCCCGACTTCAAATGCTCCACATACTCCACTTGCTCAACTATCTCAAGTCAAGGAAGAGTGGTGTCGCTATATTGTTGAAAAGTTCGTTTGATTATGTCAAATTGATCACAGTAGTTGCAGCAATACTCATTGGTATGTGAATAATGCTTTATATTTATCAACCCCAAACTATCTATGTATTTGTTTTTCCTTGGTACATGCCTTCGAGTTGATGTGCAGCTGCTAGGAGAAAATAAGTTCAAACTTATTATTTTTGTTACACTTTGTTAATGCTTGATTTGAATTCTGTTTCTTGCTACGATAGTATTTACCTAATTAGTCTGCTGTATCCCAATGTAACAAGTTAGTCTTTTTGGTGGAAATGCAGTATGTATGCTACTGAGTCTTTGGATCACATTTCGACACATTACTTTGGTGTTGTCTTGGTCTCATGAAAAACAAACAGAAGCTGTAAATGTAGATTAATTGTAGATGTATGTTGGTTTTCTGATTTTGGTTTCTTAAGGATTGAGATCTGGTATAGTTGCTTTGCACTTTGATTTTGTCTTACTCGTGTGAATTTGAATACTTTAGAAACAGGTGGTGTACTTATATCTGGTTATATATATATATATAGTTGCTGTATAGAGTGTTGCACTTTGATTGTATAGTTCTTGGTTTCTTTGCCTGACAAACACATGCAAGTCTTGCATTGAACACTTATATTTTGAACACATTTTGAACAATTGTGTTGACTGCAACAATTGTGGTTTTTTTGTGTAAATATGCAGGAATAATGGATGTAAAAGTTAAGAAATAAAATTAAAAAAAAGGGGCTTTAGATAGCGTTTCCTTGTACAAACGCTATCTAAAGTCGAACTTTAGATAGCGTTTGTATAAGGAAACGCTATCTAAAGTCCGACTTTAGATAGCGTTTGTATAAGGAAACGCTATCTAAAAGTCTGACTTTAGATAGCGTTTCCGTGTACAAACGCTATCTAAAGTCAGACTTTAGATAGCGTTTGTACAAGGAAACGCTATCTAAAGTCTGACTTTAGATAGCGTTTCCGTGTACAAACGCTATCTAAAGTCACCTATTAATAGCAGTTCCTAAATGCTATCTTTGCTAACGAGTTTTAATAGCGGTAGAATAGATAGCGGTTACAAACGCTATTAAAAGGCATACGGAAACGCTATCTAAAGTCTAATATGTTGTAGTGAGAAGACGCACTTTGGGCTCAGAGAACAGCTTTTAAGACACCAATAGGGATGTCCCCCTATAGACTTGTGTTCGGTAAGGCGTGTCATCTGCCTGTGGAAGTTGAGCACCGTGCTTATGGGGCGGTCAAGAGCTGTAACTTGGAAATGCAAAAGGCAGGCATTGAAAGGAAACTCCAATTGCAGCAGCTTGAAGAGCTTAGGTTGGAAGCCTATGAAAGCTCTCGGATTTATTATAAAGAGAAAACTAAGCGCTTCCATGACAAGATGATATCTAGGAAAGAATTCTCTGTGGGCCAACAGGTTTTACTGTTTAACTCCCACCTGAAAGTGATGGCTGGGAAGCTTCGATCCAAGTGGGTTGGCCCATTTGTTGTCACTAATGTTTTCCCTCATGGTGCAGTTGAAATTAAAAGTGCAGGTAGAACAAAGTTTTCAAGGTTAACGGGCAGCGCTTGAAGCCATTCCATGAGAGCTTGATGCCTGAAGATGCTATTGTTAAGGAGCTCTCCTTGGAAAAGCCCACCTACACTACAACTTGATCAGGGAGCACCTTCTCCTTCCCCTCACTCTGATTTTATATTTATGTTCTTTCATTAAGGACAATGTATGTTTTAAGTGTGGGGGAGGGAACCAATTGTTTGTTTTTGTTTTGTTTTCCTTTAGCTCTTGAATAATTTGAGAAGATCAAGAGTTTGTGTGTGAGTGTTGTGTCGGCATGTTTGGTGGATTCTGTTGAATTTGCATAGATAGATTGCATGATATATGTTGGCTTGATGATTCCCCACCCCCCACCCCCCCCCCCCCCCTAAGTCTTAAAAATTGAAAATTGACCCCCATGTGAAAAATTGAAAATTGAACTTTGAGATATTTTGTCGTGATTGCATGATTTATGATAAGTTTGGGGTGAAGGGATGCACACACTAGGGATAGAATCTCGGTCAAACAATTTGCAAAATTGTCCGGGTGAGGATTTGAGCCTCCAACATGTTTTTAACTGTGTGAATCACTTTTGAGTGGCACTTTCCCGAATTTGCTTGAATCTCTTCTTGGTTTGCATTCCTATGTGTTTGCATCAAATGATTTAGGCAATTTTCTTTGAATTAGCTACTTGGCTTAAATTGAACCAATCCCTAATGCATGTTCCCTAGTTAGCCCCTTTGAGCCTAATTAGCCTATTGTTTCGTGATGACCTCATGTTATGAGCCTAAAATCTGGAAAAAAAACCATGTTAACCCAATCTTAGGATTAGGAGAGCATGGAAGCTTAGCAAGACAAGGGTTGAAAGAAACTAAGTTTGGGGTGGCTACAAGGATATGATGTGTTGTTTGGGATTGAGAAAAATAAAAGTGAAGGTTGGAGCCTAAGGCAAAAAGAAAAAAAAGAAAAGAGAAAAAGAACAAAAATGTCAAAAAGGGTATAAAAAGGAAAAGGCTGTAGTCACCCAAAGCATAAAGAAAAATGGAAAAAAGGACTTTGAGTGGAAATTCAATGTATCAAAATGCTCATGCTCTCTTAGTTCCTAGGGACTTAAGCCTAGTTAGTACCTTTGAATATCCTACCCTTAGCCAGGCCCCATTACAGCCTTTAAAAGACCTTCTGATGCTGCATGCATGTTTCCGTGGGAACCTTGTTTGAGATGAAAATCAAATTCATGGGAAGTGCTCTTAAAAGTGAAATTGAGTGAAATGTTGATAGCCTAGACAAACAGAGCGAATGAGTGAAACATTAAATGCCCTTGTGAGGAAGGCGATTGTTTGAATTTGGTGATCTCCCTTTTGTGTGTAACTTGGATCCTCAACTTAGATTAATGATTGCATGAAGGATAGAATTCTCAATGTTTAAAGTAGATGAATGTGGGGGTTACATTATTACAAAGGGGGGGAAACATTGAAGAAAAACTGTTTTGTTGAAATTGCATGAAATTTTTGCGAATTTGATTGAAACCTTTGAGCTTGCCAAGTTTGAGTCCTTTTTGAGTTCTAGTTTGCTTGGGGACAAGCAAAATTTAAGTTTGGGGTATTTTGATCGGCCTCTGGCTCATCTAGTTTTATGACTAGTATGAACGTGGTTTCGTGCCAATTATATCTCGTTTTCGCCCAAATTAGACTCGATTGTCCTCAAGCAAGGTTTGGAGTCCCTTAAGTAGTTTTAGGATATTTTAGCTAGTTTTGAGTCAAATAAAGCACTTATTGCTATTTCATGTTTCAGGCTAATAAGGAGAGCAAGAAGGGAAAAGGCCTTTGAAGCAGAAACCATCACGGCCCAGCTGTGACACTGGTCACGACCGTGATGAGCTACTCATGGAAGATAGAAAGGATTACGGCCCAGCCGTGATACACATCACAGGCGTAATGAGAAGATCATGAAAGTCAGAGAGCATCACGTCCCGCCCGTGATACCCATCACGGGCGTGATGAGGACAACCTGAAAGACAGAATTGATCATGGCCCAGCCGTGATGAAGTTCACGACCGTGACAAATCAGCACTCAAAGTCAGAATGCATCACGGCCTGGCCGTGATAGGCATCACGGCCGTGACGGACCAGAATTTGAATGCGTGCCCTTGACAGAAGCGGTCACGGCCTGGCCGTAATGGCCATCACGACCGTGACGCGCGGCCACTCTATAAAACAGAAGTGCAGCAGGCAGAAAAAGCATCCAGATTTTCATTGTTTACATTATACTCTTAGGTTTTTGTCAAATTTGTAATGGAGAACTAATCTCCCCGGATTAATCTGTTGTGATCGGCTTCCGCCGACACTTGAGGTTTTGTAATTCCCGGATTGATTTGCTATTCTCTTTCAATACTATTCTATATTATCTGTTTGCTTAATTCAGTTTGTATCGAATGAGTATTGATTTGTTTCGATGATTGTATGTTTCTATACTTATTCGCGTGCGTTTAATCGTGTTTGCTTAATTCACGAGAGCTTCATCCGTTTGCTTAATTCGGAATTAGGAACATATGTCTCGTAGCGTCAATTTCGCTTGTTAATTGATGCTACAATCGTAAAGGGATTAGAATCCGATTAGGGCTTGGAATTACATGAACCAATGATAGTGGTAGACCGAACAGCAGATTAATCGTCTTTAGCTTATTTGATAATCACATAAATTGCTCTGCTTTTATGCTCTGTTTTTGTTCTGTATTTTAATTGACTTTCAAACCAACCCCCCCCAAATTGATTTTTCTGCGAATAAACAATCCAAGAGTCCTTGTGAGACGATACTCGAGTTGTCGCACCCTGACTACAGTTTTTACAAAACACTCACTTCTTGACGCGTGCGCGACAGTGTGTCAAAGATCACCGAAATCTGATATTTGTAGTTCTAGTTATGCTCTGTGCAAGGCAACAAGGTCAGGATGAGTGAAAAATCCAAAAATTAAGAACGTTTAGCATTTAAGCCCAATTAAGCCCAATAATGTAAATGTAAAAACAATGATTGTAAAAGTTGTCTAATTTCCGTCTCTCTCGGGCTTGTACGGCAGTAAAGTGCTATTTATGCTTATTAATCATGACCTAACCCTATACCAAATTAAGAGCCTCTGAATAAGCTTTCCAACAAGGTATCATATGCCTTAATTTGGCTTAAGTAGAGTAAGTTAGTCCCATTTAAGTGAGGCAACACCATGGACTGCATACTGAACAACGCCAGAAAACTCGGGACCCAATTTAGCCTTGATTTTGGCCTAATTTGACAATTCTTGTGAAACCTGAAATTGTTGGTCTATTCCTTATCTTTATAGGGACAACAAAATCACCAAAATCCGATATCTGTGGCCCAGGTTATGCTCTACGCAAGCCAACAAGGCCAGGATGAGTGAAAAATCCGAAAATTAACAATGTCTAGAAATTTAGCCTAATAATGTAAAAGCAAAAACAGTGATTGTAAAAGTTGCCTAATTTTCGTCTCTCTTTGGCTTGTGCGGCTGTAAACTGCTATTTATTCTTATTAATCCAGACCTAACCCTAGACCAACTTAAGGGCCTCTGAATAAGCTTTCCAACAAGGTATCATATGCCTTAATTGGGCTTAAGATGAGTAGGTTAGGCCCTTTTAAATGAAGGAGCATCATGGACTGCGCACTGATCCGCGCCAGAGAACTCGGGACCCAATTTAGCCTTTTTTTTGGCCTAATTTGACAATTCTTGTGAAACCTGAAATTGTAGGTCTCTTCCTTATCTTTCTTGGGACAACAAGATCACCAAAATCCGATATCTTTAGCTCCAGTTATACTCTGTGCAAGGCAACAAGGTCAGGGTGAGTGAAAAATCCGAAAATTAACAATGTTTAGCAATTAAACCCAATAGTGTAAAACCAAAAACAATGATTGTAAAAGCTGTCTAATTTCCGTCTCTCTCTGGCTTGTGCGGCTGTAAACTGCTATTTATGCTTATTAATCCTGAGCTAACCCTAGACCAAATTAAGGGCCTCTGAATAAGCTTTCCAACAAGGTATCATATGCTATAATTTGGCTTAAGATGAGTAAGTTAGGCTCATTTAAGTGAAGGAACATCATGGACTGCACACTGAACCACGCCAGAGAACTCTGCACCCAATTTAGACTTGATTTTGGCCTATTATGAGAATTGTTTTGAAACCTGATATAGTAGGTCTCTTCCTTATCTTTCTAGGGACAACAAGATCACCAAAATCCGATATCTGAAGTTCTAGTTATGCTCGCACTGTCGCGCACGCGCCAAAAAGCGAGCGGGTTTATAAATTGTAGTTTAGGAAGCGACAACTCGGATATCGTCTAACAAGGACTCTTGACTTGTTATTTACCACAAAAATCAGTTTTTTTTTTGGGGGGGGGGGTTTTGGATTGAACTTCAATTAGAAAACAAAGCAAAACAGAGCAATGAAAGCAGAGCAGTTTAAGAGATTAACAATTAAGCTAAAGACGATTAATCTACTGTTCTCGATTCCCAACTATCATCGGTTCATGTAAATTCCAAGCCCTAAGCAGATTCTAATCCCCTTTCGGTTGTAGCAACAATTAACAAACGAAATCGCTACTACGAGATATATGTTCCTATTCCCGAATTAAACAAACGGAGTTAAGCCCTCATGAACTAAGTGAACATGAACGAACACACGCGAATTAAACAAACGCGATTCAATATAGGAACATAACATCACCGAAATAAATCAACACAACACTATACACTCCTGAATTAAACAAACAGAAATATATAGCATAGTATTGAAAAGGGAAAAGCAAATAAAACAGGAATTACAGAACCTCAAGTGTGGTGAAAATTGATTATAGTAGACTAATCCAAGAAAATTAGTTCTCCATAAAAACGAAACACAACCAGAAAATATGTGAAAACAATGGAGAATGAATAGTTCTTTATAATTTGCCCAGAACAACCATTTATATCATTCAGGAACTGCGCCTTCTCGTGAGGCGAACACACACTCGCGAGGCGAATCTTATGAAGAGTCTGCAACGTTTGGTATTCTCGCGGGGCGAAGTACGGATCGCGTGGCGAGGAACGGAAGAGTCATGGCTTCTGGTCTTCAGTCTCGCGAGGCGAGACATGGATTCGCGAGGCGACACAGAATGGTTTGTATTTTCAGGAACAGTCAGTGTTCAGGGTCGCGAGGCGAGAAGAGGAGTCGTGGGGCGAACCAGAGAGGATGACATTCTGCTGCTCAGGCTGGTTTCAGGGTCACGCGGCGAGAAGACTCTCGCGAGGCGAACACCTCCAGGATTGAAATTTCCCCTGCTTCTTTATTCCCTTAACTTCTAAGTTAACCTGAAAACAATAAAATAGCCATAAGTGCATTATTTGACTCAAAACTGGCTAAATTAACCTAAAACTACTTTAGAGACTCAAAACCTTGCTTGAGGACAATCTAATCTAATTTGGGCGAAAACGAAATATAATTAGCACAAAACCCTGGTCATACTAGCCATAAAACTAGATGAGCCAGAGGCTTATCAAAATACCCCAAACTTAAACTTTGCATGTCCCCAAGCAAACTAAAACTCAAAAATCAAAAAGACTCAAGACATGACAATCTTAAAGGTTCAATCAACTTTGCACAAATTTCAAGCAATTCATCAAAATAATTTTCTTCAATGTTCCCCCCCCTTTCAAACAAAGCAATCCCCACATGCATTCACTCTAAACAATTGAGAATTTCATCATTCAAACAATCATTAATCTAAGCAAGGGATCCAAGTTACACACAAAAGGGAGATCACCAAATTCAAACAATCGCCTTCCTCACAAGGGCATTTAGTGTTTCACTCATTCGCTCAGTTTTTGTTAGGCTAACAACATTTCACTCAATTTCACTTTTAAGAGCACTTCTTGATTTTTATCTCAAAATGGTTCCCACGGAAAACATGCATGCAACATCAAAAGGTCTTTTAAGGGTTCTAATGGGTCCTGGCTAAGGGTAGGATATACAAAGGTACTGGGCTGACGTCCCTAGGAACTAAGAGAGCATGAAACATTTTACACATTGAATTTCCACTCAAATTCCTTTCTTCATTTTTCTTTATGCTTTGGGTGACTACAGCCTTTTCCTTCACATAGCCTTTTGACATTTTTGCACTTTTTTTTCTTTCTTTTTTTTCTCTTTTTTTTCTTTTTGCCCTTTGGCTCCAACCTTTTTATTATATTTTTTTTCTTTTTTTTTTCTCAATCCCAAACATCACATCACACCTTTGTAGCCACCCCAAACTTAGTTTCTTGCAACCATTCTCTTGCTAAGATTCCATGCTCTCCTAATCCTAAGATCGGGTTAACATGGTTTTTCTAGTTTTTGGCTCATAACATAAGGTTATCAAGAATTAACAGGCTATCAGGCTCAACGGGGCTAATTAGGAAACATGCATTAGGGATGGTTATTTTAGGCCAAGTGGCTATTTACAAAGAAAATGCCTAAATCATCTGAAGCAAACACATAAACATGCAAACCAAGTAGAGACTCAAGCAAATTCGGGAAAGTGCAACTCAAAAGTGATTCTCACAGTTAAAAACATGTTGGAGGCTCAAATCCTCACCTGGACATTTTTGCAAATTGTTTGACCGAGATTCTATCCCTAGTGTGTGCTTCCCTTCACCCCAAACTTGTCATAAATCATGCCATTACAACAAAATATCTCAAAGTTTAGGAACCAAATTTTTGTCACATGGGAATCACTTTTCAAAATATTTTTTTTTCTAGGGGGAATTATCACATAATTCATGCATCAATCTGTGCAAAATCAATCAAAATCAATCAAGATCACCGACCAAAGACTCACACAATTTATTCAAGAGCTAAAAGAAAAACAAGACAAAACACAAAATCAATCAATCTGTTCCCTCCCCCACACTTAAAACATACATTGTCCCCAATGAAACAACATAATTATAAAATCAGAGTGAGGGAAAGGAAGGGTGTTCCCTGATCAAGTGGCAGTGTAGGTGGGAACTTTCGCCTGGGTCCCATTGCTTGTAGCATAAGGCTAAAGAGAGGGAGTTCATTCCATGGTCCTATAACTTGCAGCCTTGATATAGGAGTGAGCACTTGACAATTATGGTGACCTTGCTCAATGCGGCGGACTCATCACTCCCTCTTGGTTCAAGGATGACCGCTTTCTCAACAAAGTTCTCCCAATAAAATTGGGGTTCAATCCCTTGGACTGGCCATGGTGCAAAATCCAGTGGCAGATAGGTAGGGAGGGTCTCCGGTGCTGCTTCATCTTCTACACGTTCTTCATTCACTGCGCTAACAAATCCATCACCTGTTAAACCTGTAGAATTCTCAGCACACACCACACAAAGGTTAGTGTTAGTACAGTCAGTAGATATAGTACAATAAACTGAATCAGTAAAGGCTTGAATGTCTGGAAATTCAGCACACAATTCATCCACCCCATCACTTTCAACACATGCATCTAATTCCAAAGGTTCTTCATTATCATCAAGCTTATTGCCTTGATTGTAAGGATGGACTGCATAAGCTTGAGGCAAATCAGTAAATGACCCTTCTTTCAGAATGGGGCATGCATCAAACAGGTGCTCAGGAGAGCCGCACATGCCACAAAACCTTGCCTGCTGAACCTTATCCATTACCAATTGCTTCACCAAGGAAGTGAGCTCATCAATTTTATTCTCAAGGGCCTGGTTGGAAGAAGAGCAATGGACCTCATTCACACCAATCATGTCAAAACAACTACTAAACTCATAACTTCCAGCAAAATTAGGATAATTTATGCATGGTGGTGGTTTACTAAAATCAGGATAATACATGCATGGTGGTGGCCTATCAAAGTTAGGATAATATATGCATGGTTCATAATCAACATTAGGCATAAAATCTTGCATATAATTATCCATGGGAAGCACTAAGATTCACAACCAGACAAAGCAGCCGTAACTAATTCAGTAATAATATTTTTTTTTTAATTTAATTTTCTGTTAATAACAACAAGAGTCCCCGGCAACGGCGCCAATTTTGAACGCGCTGTCGCGCACGCGCCAAAAAGCGAGTGGGTTTATAAACTGTAGTTTAGGAAGCGACAACTCGGATATCGTCTCACAAGGACTCTTGACTTGTTATTTACCACAAAAATCAATTTTAGGGAGGGTTTGGATTGAACTTCAATTAGAAAACAAAGCAAAACAGAACAATGAAAACAGAACAGTTTAAGAGATTAACAATTAAGCTAAACACGATTAATCTACTGTTCTCGATTCCCAACTATCATCGGTTCATGTAAATTCCAAGCCCTAAGCAGATTCTAATCCCCTTTCTGTTGTAGCAACAATTAACAAACGAAATCGCTACTACGAGATATATGTTCCTATTCCCGAATTAAACAAACGGGGTTAAGCCCTCATGAACTAAGCGAACATGAACGAACACACGCGAATTAAACAAACGCGATTCAATATAGGAACATAACATCATCGAAATAAATCAACACAACACTATACACTCCTGAATTAAAAAAACAGAAATATATGGCATAGTATTGAAAAGGGAAAAGCAAATAAAACAGGAATTACAGAACCTCAAATGTGGTGGAAATCTATTACAGTAGACTAATCCAAGAAAATTAGTTCTCCATAAAAATGAAACACAACCAGAAAATATGTGAAAACAATGGAGAATGAAAAGATCTTTCTAATCTGCCCAGAACAGCCATTTAAATCATTCAGGAACTGCGCCTTCTCTCGAGGCGAACACACACTCGCTAGGCGAATCTTATGAAGAGTCTGCAACGTTTGGTATTCTCGCGGGGCGAAGTACGGATCGCGTGGCAAGGAACGGAAGAGTCATGGCTTCTGGTCTTCAGTCTCGCGAGGCGAGACATGGATTCGCGAGGCGACACAGAATGGTTTGCATTTTCAGGAACAGTCAGTGTTCAGGGTCGCGAGGCGAGAAGAGGAGTCGTGGGGCGAACCAGAGAGGATGACATTCTGCTGCTCAGGCTGGTTTCAGGGTCACGCGGCGAGAAGACTCTCGCGAGGCGAACACCTCCAGGATTGAAATTTCCCCTGCTTCTTTATTCCCTTAACTTCTAAGTTAACCTGAAAACAATAAAATAGCCATAAATGCATTATTTGACTCAAAACTGGCTAAATTAACCTAAAACTACTTTAGAGACTCAAAACCTTGCTTGAGGACAATCTAATCTAATTTGGGCGAAAACGAAATATAATTAGCACAAAACCCTGGTCATACTAGCCATAAAACTAGATGAGCCAGAGGCTCATCAAACACCATGGACTGCACACTGAACCGCGCCAGAGAACTCTGGACCCAATTTATCCTTGATTTTGGCCTATTATGAGAATTCTTGTGAAACCTGAAATAGTAGGTCTCTTCCTTATCTTTCTAGGGACAACAAGATCACCAAAATCTGATATATGAAGTTCTAGTTATGCTCTGCGCAAGGCAACAGGGTCAGGATGAGTGAAAAATCCGAAAATTAACAACGTTTAGCATTTAAGCCCAATTAAGCCCAATAATGTAAAAGTAAAAACAATGATTGTAAAAGTTGTCTAATTTACGTCTCTCTCTGTCTTGTGCTGCTGTAAACTCCTATTTATGCTTATTAATCCTGACCTAACCCTAGACCAAATTAAGGGCCTCTGAATAAGCATTCCAACAAGGGTTCTTATGCCTTAATTTGGCTTAAGATGAGTAAGTTAGGCCCATTTATGGGTAAGAACATCATGGACTGTGCACTGAACCGTGCCAGAGAACTCGAGACTTAATTTAGCCTTTATTTTGGTCTAATTTGACAATTCTAGTGAAACATGAAATTGTAGGTCTCTTCCGTATCTTTCTAGGGACAGCAAGATCACCAAAATCCAAAATCTGTAGCTCTAGTTATGCTCTGTGCAAGGCAACAAGGTCAGGATGAGGGAAAAATCCGAAAATTAACAATGTTTAGCAATTAAGCCCAATAATGTAAAAGCAAAAACAATAATTGTAAAAGTTGTCTAATTTCCGTCTCTCTCCGGCTTGTGTGATTGTAAACTGCTATTTATGCTTATTAATCCTGACCTAACCCTAGACCAAATTAAGGGCTCTGAATAAGCATTCCAACAAGGTATCATATGCCTTAATTTGGCTTAAGATGAGTAAGTTAGGCCCATTTAAGTGAAGGAACATCATGGACTACGCACTGATCCACGCCAGAGAACTCTGGACCCAATTTAGCCTTGATTTTTGCCTAATATGAGAATTCTTGTGAAACCTGAAATAGTAGGTCTCTTCCTTATCTTTCTAGGGACAAGATCACCAAAATCCGATATCTGTAGTTCTAGTTATGCTCTGCGCAAGGCAACAAGGTCAGGATCAGTGAAAAATCCGAAAATTAACAACGTTTAGCATTTAAGCCAAATTAAGCACACTGATGTAACAATAAAAACAACGATTGTAAAAGTTGTCTAATTTCTGTCTCTCTCTGGCTTGTGCGGCTGTAAACTGCTATATATGCTTATTAATCCTGACCTAACCCTAGACCAAATTAAGGGCCTCTGAATAAGCTTTACAACAAGGTATCATAGGCCTTCATTGTGCTTAAGATGAGTAAGTTAGGCCCATTTTAGTGAAGGAACATCATGGACTGCGCACTGAACCGCGCCAGAAAACTCGGGACCCAATTTATCCTTGATTTTGGCCTAATTTGACAATTCCTGTGAAACCTGAAATTGTAGGTCTCTTCCTTATCTTTATAGGGACAACAAGATCACAAAAATCCAATATCTGCAGCTCTAGTTATGCTCTGCGTAAGGCAACAAGGTCAGGATGAGTGAAAAATCCGAAAATTAACAATGTCTAGCATTTATACCCAATAATGTAAAAGTAAAAACAATGATTGTAAAAGTTGTCTAATTTCTGTCTCTCTCTGGTTTGTGCGGCTACAAACTACTATTTATGCTTATTAATCCTGACCTAACCCTAGACCAAATTAAGGTCCTCTGAATAAGCTTTACAACAAGGTATCATATGCCTTAATTGTGCTTAAGATGAGTAAGTTAGGCCCATTTAAGTGAAGGAACATCATGGACTGCGCACTGAACCGCACCAGAAAACTCGGGACCCAATTTAACCTTGATTTTGGCCTAATTTGACAATTGTTGTGAGACCTGAAATTTTAGGTCTCTTCCTTATCTTTCTAGGGACAGCAAGATCACCAAAATCCGATATCAGTAGCTCTAGTTATGCTCTGCGAAAGGCAACAATGTAAGGATGAGTGAAAAATCCGAAGATTAACAATGTTTAGCAATTTATCCCAATAAAGTAAAACAAAAAAAATGATTGTAAAAGTTGTCTAATTTCTGTCTCTGTGTGGCTTGTGTGGCTATAAACTGCTATTTATGCTTATTAATCCTGACCTAACCCTAGACCAAATTAAGGGCCTCTGAATAAGCATTCCAACAAGGTATCATATGCCTTAATTTGGCTTAAGATGAGTAAGTTAGGCCCATTTAAGTGAAGGAACATCATGGACTACGCACTGATCCACGCCAGAGAACTCTGGACCCAATTTAGCCTTGATTTTGGCCTAATATGAGAATTCTTGTGAAACCTGAAATAGTAGGTATCTTCCTTATCTTTCTAGGGACAAGATCACCAAAATCCGATATCTGTAGTTCTAGTTATGCTCTACGCAAGGCAACAAGGTCAGGATCAGTGAAAAATCCGAAAATTAACAACGTTTAACATTTAAGCCAAATTAAGCCCACTAATGTAACAGTAAAAACAATGATTGTAAAGGTTGTCTAATTTCCGTCTCTCTCTGGCTTGTGCGGCTGTAAACTGCTATGTATGCTTATTAATCCTGACCTAACCCTAGACCAAATTAAGGGCCTCTGAATAAGCTTTACAACAAGGTATCATAGGCCTTCATTGTGCTTAAGATGAGCAAGTTAGGCCCATTTAAGTGAAGGAACATCATGGACTGCGCACTGAACCGCGCCAGAAAACTCGGGACCCAATTTAGCCTTGATTTTTGCCTAATTTGACAATTCTTGTGAAACCTGAAATTGTAGGTCTCTTCCTTATCTTTCTAGGGACAACAAGATCACCAAAATCCGATATCAGTAGCTCTAGTTATGCTCTGCGAAAGGCAACAAGGTCAGGATGAGTGAAAAATCCGAAGATTAACAATGTTTAGCAATTTAGCCCAATAAAGTAAAACCAAAAAAAATGATTGCAAAAGTTGTCTAATTTCTGTCTCTCTCTGGCTTGTGCCGCTGTAAACTGCTATGTATGCTTAGTAATCCTAACCTAACCCTTGACCAAATTAAGGGCCTCTGAATAAGCTTTACAACAAGATATCATAGGCCTTCATTGGGCTTAAGATGAGCAAGTTATGCACATTTAAGTGAAGGAACATCATGGGATGCGCACTGAACCACGACAGAAAACTCGGGACCCAATTTAGCCTTGATTTTTGCCTAATTTGACAATTCTTGTGAAACCTGAAATTGTAGGTCTCTTCCTTATCTTTCTACGGACAGCAAGATCACCAAAATCCGATATCTGTAGCTCTAGTTATGCTCTGTGCAAGGCAACAAGGTCAGGATGAGTAAAAAATCCGAAAATTAACAATGTTTAGCAAATTAAGGGCCTCTGAATAAGCTTTCCAACAAGGTATCATATGCTATAATTGGGCTTAAGATGAGTAAGTTAGGCCCATTTAAGTGAAGGAACATCATGGACTGCGCACTGATCCGTGCCAGAGAACTTGGGACCCAATTTAGCCTTGATTTTAGCCCAATATGAGAATATTTGTGCAACCTGAAATAGTAGGACTTTTCCTTATCTTTCTAGAGATAGCAATATCACTAATATCCGATATTTGTAGTGCTAGTTATGCTCTGCTCAAAGCAACAAGGTCAGGATGAGTGAAAAATTTGAAAATTAACAACGTTTAGCATTTAAGCCCAATAATGCAAAAGAAAAAACAGTGATTGTAAAAGTTGTCTAATTTCGGTCTCTCTCTGGCTTGTGCGGCTGTAAACTGCTATTTATGCTTAATAATCCTGACGTAACTCTAGACCAAATTAAGGGCCTCTGAAAACCAGGTATCATATGCCTTAATTGGGCTTAAGATGAGTAAGCTAGGCCCATTTAAGTGAAGGAGTATCATCGGCTGTGCACTGATCCACGCCAGAGAACTCGTGACCCAATTTAGCCTTGATTTTGGCCTAATTTGAGAATTATAGTGAAACCTGAAATTTTAGGTCTCTTCAATATCTTTCTAGGGACAACAACATCACCAAAATCCGATATATGTAGCTCTAGTTATGCTCTGCGTAAGGCAACAAGGTCAGGGAGAGTGAAAAATCAGAAAATTAACAATGTTTAGCAATTAAGCCCAATAATGTAAAAGCAAAACCAATGATTGTAAAAGTTGTCTAATTTCCGTCTCTCTCTGGCTTGTACGGCTGTAAACTACTACTGATGCTTATTAATCCTTGCCTAACCATAGACTAAATTAAGGGACTTTGAATAAACTTTACAACAAGGTATCATATGTCTTAATTGGGCTTGAGATGAGTAACTTAGGCCCATTTAAGTAAAGGAACATCATGGACAGCGCATTGATCCGCGCTTGATAACTCGGGACCCAATTTAGCCTTGATTTTGGCCTAATTTGAGAATTCTTGTGAAACCTTAAATTGTAGGTATCTTCCTTATCTTTCTAGGGACAGCAAGATCACCAAAATCCCATATATGTAGCTCCAGTTATGCTCTGCGCAAGACTATAAGGTCAGGATGAGTGAAAAATCCGAAAATTAACAATGTTTAGCAATTAAGCCCAGTTAAGCCCAATAATGCAAAAGCAAAAACAGTGATTGTAAAAGTTGTCTAATTTCCATCTCTCTCTGGCTTGTGCGGCTGTAAACTGCTATTTATGCTTATAATCCTGACCTAACCCTACACCAAATTAAGGGCCTCTGAATAAGCTTTCCAACAAGGTATCATATGCCTTAATTGGGCTTAAGATGAGTAAGTTAGGCGCATTTAAGGTAAGGAACATCATGGACTGCATACAGATCCACGTCAGAGAACTTGGGACTTGATTTTGGCCTAATTTGAGAATTCTTGTGAAACCTGAAAGTGTAGTTCTCATCCTTATCTTTCTAGGGACAGTAAGATCACCAAAATCCGATATTTGTAGCTCTAGTTATGCTCTGCGCAAGGCAACAAGGTCAGGATGAGTGAAAAATCCGAAAATTAACAACGTTTAGTATTTAAGCCCAATTAAGCCCAATAATGTAAAAGCAAAAAACAATGATTGTAAAAGTTGTCTAATTTTCGTCTCTCTCTGGCTTGTGCGGCTGTAAACTGCTATGTATGCTTATTAATCCAGACCTAACCATAGACCAAATTAAAAGCCTCTGAAGAAGCTTTCCAACAAGATATCATATGCCTTAATTGGGCTTAAGATGAGTAAGTTAGGACCATTTAAGTGAAGGAACATCATGGACTGTGCACTGCACGACGCCAGAAAACTCGGGTCCCAATTTAGCCTTGATTTTGGACTAATTTGACAATTCTTGAAACGTTAAATTGTAGGTCTCTTCCTTAGCTTTTTAGAGACAGCAAGATCACCAAAATTCGATATATGTAGCTCTAGTTTTGCTCTGCGCAAGGCAACAAGGTCAGGATGAGTGAAAAATCCGAAAATTAACAATGTTTATCAATTAAGCCCAATAATGTAAAAGCAAAAACAATTGTTGTAAAAGTTGTCTAATTTCCGTCTCTCACTAGATTGTGCGGCTGTAAACTGTTATTTATGCTTATTAATCCTGACCTAAACCTAGACCAAATTAAGGGCCTTTGAATAAGCATTCCAACAAGGTATCATATGCCTTAATTGGGCTTAAGATGAGTAAGTTAGGCCCATTTAAGAGAAGGAATATCGTGGACTGCGCACCGATCCGTGTTAGAGAACTCGGGACCTAATTTAGCCTTGATTTTGGACTAATTTGACAATTCTTGTGAAACCTGAAATTGTAGGTCTCTTCCTAATCTTTCTAGGGACAGCAAGATCACCAAAATCCGATATATGTAGCTCCAGTTATACTCTGCGCAAGACTACAAGGTCAGGATGAGTGAAAAATCCGAAAATTAACAATGTTTAGCTATTAACCCCAGTTAAGCCCCATAATGCAAAAGCAAAAACAATGATTGTAAAAGCTGTCTAATTTCCATCTCTCTCTGGCTTGTGCGGCTGTAAACTGCTATTTATGCTTATTAATCCTGACCTAACCCTAGACCAAATTAAGGTCCTCTGAATAAGCTCTCCAACAAGGTATCATATGCCTTAATTGGGCTTAAGATGAGTAAGCTAAGCCCATTTAAGTGAAGGAACATCATGGAGTGCATACTGTTCCGCGTCAGAGAACTCGGGACTTGATTTTGGCCTAATTTGAAAATTCTTGTGAAACCTGAAATTGTAGGTCTCCTCCTTATCTTTCTAGGGACAGCAAGATCACCAAAATCCGATATCTGTAGCTCTAGTTATGCTCTGTGAAAGGCAACAAGGTCAGGATGAGTGAAAAATCCGAAAATTAACAACGTTTAGTATTTAAGCCCAATAATGTAAAAGCAAAAACAATGATTGTAAAAGTTGTCTAATTTCCGTCTCTCTCTGGCTTGTGCGGTTGTAAACTGCTATTTATGCTTATTAATCCAGACCTAACCCTAGACCAAATTAAAGGCCTTTGAATAAGCTTTCCAACAAGGTATCATATGCCTTTATTGTGCTTAAGATCAGTAAGTTAGGCCCATTTAAGTGAAGAACATCATGGAATGCGTACTGATCCGCGCCAGAGAACTCGGGACCCAATTAAGCCTTTATTTTGGCCTAATTTGACAACTCTTGTGAAACCTTAAATTGTAGGTCTCTTCCTTATCATTCCAGGGACAACAAGATCACCAAAATCCGATATCTGTAGCTCTAGTTATGCTCTGCTTAAGGCAACAAGGTCAGCATGAGTGAAAAATCCGAAAATTACCATTGTTTAGCAATTAAGCCCAATAATGGAAAATCAAAAACAACGATTGTAAAAGTTGTCTAATTCTGTCTCTCTCTGGCTAGTGCGGCTGAAAACTGCTTCTTATGTTTATTAATCCTGACCTAACAATAGACCAATTAAGGGCTGACGCGCTGTCGCGCACGCATCAAAAAGCGAGCGGTTATAAAAATATGTAGTCAGGGAAGCGACAACTCGAGTATCGTCTCACAAGGACTCTTGGATTGTTGTTAACAGAAAAATCAATTTTGGGGGGGTTTTGGATTTGAAATTAAATAAAGAAAACAAAGCATAAAGACAATGCAAACTAAATAATTACCAAATAAACTAAAGCGATTAACCTACTGTTCTCGGTTTCCCACTATCATTGGTTTACATAATTCCATGCCCTAAATAGATTCTAAACCCTTTTTGATTGTAGCATCAATTAACAAGCGAAATCAACGCTACGAGACATATGTTCCTATTCCCGAATTAAGCAAACGGGGTGAAGCACTCATGAACTAAGCGAACATGAACGAACACACGCGAATTAAGAAAACACGATTAAGTATAGGAACATACAATCATTGAAATAAATCAACACCTATTCTATACGATTCTGAATTAAGCAAACAGAACATATAAAACAAGTATTGAAAGAGAATAGCATTAAGTTTAGGAATTACAAAACCTCAAGCATCAATCGAACCCAATCGCAGTAGATTAATCAAGGAGACTAGTTCTCCATTACAAACATAAACCTAAACCTAATTTGAAGCCGTCTAAACTAAAGAGAAGAAGAAAAGAAGAGAGGATCTCAGTTCTGCCCTAAAACAGACTTAAGTACAGATTCTGGATTCCGCGAGCTCGCGAGGCGAGCATACCTTCGCGAGGCGAATATTATGAACAGTCTTCAGTGTTTGGCTTTCTCGCGAGGCGAGCTTAGTATTCGCGAGGCGAGTGACCTGTCGTGCGGCGCGCGTGTGTTGCGCGCCGCGCTCTGCGATTCCGGCAAGTGTACCGGATTGTCGTCAAGTAATAAAAGATATCAAACCCACAGAGACTGTGTTCTCGAATCGCAATCGGTTTTCGAATCGATTAGATCTGGACAGTTTTAAAGGATATCTTTATTTTTGAAAAGGGGTTTTGAATTTGAAATTAAAAGATAGATGAGCAGAAAACAATTGTTTATGGGGTTTTAGATTTAAACCGATTCCTAGGGATTTGGGTTACCTTTGAGGCTGTTTATGTTGCTAATCTGATTTACCTTTGTTGATTACCGAAATTACCTTGAAGGCGAGTTTATCCTCTGATAGCTTAAGCTCCCTCTCGGGTTACAAAAGCCGTGCCCAATTGACCCGACCCCTACTCTCGTGGTAGTCGATCCCAGATTGGACCCTTTGTGCTTTGTGACAACTCGTTGCTCCTCGAGGGACGGCTTCTAACTCTCGTGATTTCAGTCCCAAGTCTGACTTCTATAGGTCCGATATCTAAGTTCACCACTAGGTTCCTCCTTAGAATGTCTCAATCATGCAAATAACCTAAGTTTACCGCTAGGTTCCTCCTTAGAATATCCACGTCTCGCTGATAAGAGGCCGCCGAACTTTAGGAGTGAAACACACTAGAAATCCTAAGTTCACCGCTAGGTTCCTCCTTAGAACGTCTACGTCACGCAAATAAGCGGTCGCCGATTTTACGATTGATTAAAACGCTAGAAATCAGATCTAAAACAATAACAAAATCAACAACGATTTTACATCAAATCAACAACATTTACAAAACTCGGGCAGAGCCCCAATCCCTAGAAACAAACTACTACTCTAGTCTTGCCATGGAGATGACAAGCTGGGTTGACAACATAATGAAAAATACAAAAATCAGAGAAGAGAGGAGGAGAGGAGAAGATGATCCTAAAATGTAGCCAAAAGGTGTCCTAGATGATGTGTTTCAGATCTGGATGATAGATCCCCCTTCTGCCTCTGCCTGATCCTTATTTATAGATGTGGGAAGTTAGAATCCCAATCTAACTCAAATTCTGATCCAATTCGGTTTCTTCTGATCCAAGTAATGCGCGTCACGGCCGTGATGGCCATCACGGCCAGGCCGTGATGTGCTCTGACTTGTGGTGGTTTTGGATCACGGCCGTGATGGATATCACGGCCAGGCCGTGACAGACTCTGACTTCAGCCTTTGTTCCTTTTCAGTTTTGCTCGATCATGGCCGTGATGGGAATCACGGCTAGGCCGTGATGGGAATCACGGCTAGGCCGTGATGGGCTCTGCTTAGCACATTTTCTTCACTTTTAAAGCCCTATCTTCATCCAAACTTCATCATGGTTGATCTTGAGCATTTTACCCTTGATTTCTGCAAAACAACACACGAAAACCGCCTTACCCATTCCAAGGGAAAAATACCCTAAAATCTAATTAAAAATGCCTAAACTACATGAAAATGCATGCAAAATGATAGACAAAGATGATGTGAAATCACACTCATCAAATCACCCCAAGCTTAAAACTTTGCTTGTCCTCAAGCAATTACTCAGGCCATAAGATAAATCAATAAAAGCATGGATAGTGAACCAAGAACCCTAGAAGCGAATCCAAGTGACAGGCATATTTAATAAGCTCTCAAGAGACAATCAATTTCAAGTCCAATTAGAATCTTAGGTTTTTCAAGTTCATATCCTCACTGATTTGGGCACTCATCTCACCTCACTCAAGTGTTTTAGGGTTTATGACAATTCACTCAATTTCCTCAAGGAAAGTATTTTACCATAGGCTTGACTATTAACCAAATCTCTAATTTATTTATGAAAACACATAAGAATCAAGAGGTCTTTCACTTTGGTTGTAATGTGGCCATGGGATTAATTGTTAGGTGGGGAAATCAAGAAAAGGGAAATTCAAGAAGGCTAAACAAATTATCAAACATTGCAAAGCGTGACACCTTCTAAAATACCCCATTTTGGGCTTTGATTTACTTTTCCACCTTTCTTCCTTCTATTTTTCTTTCTTTTTCTCTTTCTTTTCTTTTCATTTCTCACTTTCTTTGTCATCCCCTTCTCCATTTTTTTCTTTATTTTATTTCATTTTTATTTATTTGGAGAAGGGGAGATTTTTAGCTCAAGAGAAATATTTTCTAACTTTTTCATCCCAAACATTTTCAAACAACCATTTACCCTTTTTGTAATACTTTAAAAGGTGCCATACCAAGCATTATTTATTAAAGTAATTCAAGGTACCAAGAAGAGTATTTTTTTCTTTTAGGCTCAAAATTGGGCAACTAAGGGGTAGCATTTAATCATTCAAAGCTCAGAAGGCCGGAAAAATACCTAGTGCCTCCATCATATTCAAAAATGTTTTCAAAAATTTTTAAGTTTCGAAATGGTTTCAAGTCAAGTTCTAGAAAATACAGTCCAAGAGGAATTAAAACACTCTATCACAAGAAATGGGGTAGATTTAGTGAATACCCCTTTTGGCTCAAAATCTTACATTTAGTAGTTCAAAAATCAGTGAGAAACACAAACTTAAGGAACACCATGCTAATTATCAACTATCAAAAGATTATCTCAAGATATTTTATTTTTAGCCATATCACAAGAATAATGAAAAATTGGGTTCAAAATTCACTATCTCAATTCATTTGGCTCCAAGTTCTCACAATTGGATGCATGTTCTAAGCGAGGGGCAATCTAAAGAATGTGATCATACCAATCTATGCCTATGTGAATGCAATATGAATGCAACAATGCAAATGCAAACATAAATACCCCTATCCCAAGCTTGATTACTTACATTGTCTCCAATGTAAATAATCAAGTCGGAGAGAGGAGAAAAATGGAACAACTTACCGAATCAGTAGCGGGTTTTGGCTCACATTCCAGTCAAAACTTGGGTGGAAATTTCATCACGGCCGTGAGGCTTATCACGGGCAGGCCGTGATCAATTCTGGTCCTCAGGAGTTGCCCTGTCACGGCCGTGATCTACATCACGGCTAGGCCGTGATGCTCTCTGGCCTTGGCATCCTACTCATCACGCCCGTGATGTGTATCACGGCTAGGCCGTGATCCTTTCTGTGCTCTTGTATTAGTTCACCATGGCCGTGACCACTGTCACGGCCGGGGCGTGATGGCTTCTGACTTTATTTTTCTCTGCTCTTCTTCCCTTTCTCAACCTGAAAACACTAGACAAACCTATTAATGATATTTTTGCCTCTTGATCTTCTCAAATTATTCAAGAGGTTAAATCAAAACAAAAGGAAAAAGGGAAAGAAAACTTGGGTTGCCTCCCAAGAAGCGCTTGTTTACGGTCTTTAGCTTGACCATACTTCCTTCAATCAACCGGGGTCGGCTGGGCGTAGATGTGCCGAAACACTTCTCTTCCATGGAACTCCTTCAAAAAGCCGTTTCTGCTCATACGGCCAATAACGCTTCCGCTTCGCTCTTTTCTCTCGGAGCTTCCTAGCCTTCCTTCCTCCCGGCGGAAGTTTTGTTTCTGCATGGACATCAACTCCAATTCCATCACTGCTGGGTGCATCATTAGCCATGCATATCTTCGGAGTTGCTTCCATGTTCAGCTCTTCTTTTACCACTGGAGACGTTACATCAATTCTGCACACATGGCTCTCAAAAGGAGGGTTGTTATAAGAGTTAGTCAACTAAAAATCCACCCTACCTTCCTCTACATTCAGAGAGAGTTTACCATTCCTTACATCTATTACCGCTCCAGCGGTTGCCAAGAATGGCCTTCCTAAAATGATGGGGAATTCAGAATTCCCTTTCATGTCCAATACCAGGAAGTCGGTAGGGATGAAGAATTTCCCTACCTTTACAGGAACATTCTCTAGTATACCTAGAGGAGTCCTAGTTGAGCCATCCGCAAATTGTAAGGAGAATTTGAATGGTCTCAACTCTTTACTTTCCAACCTTTCCATGATAGCGAGGGGCATCAAGCTTGCACTAGCCCCTAGGTCACATAAGACTTGGTCAATTTGCACTCGTTCAATCGAGCAAGAGATGGAGAAACTACCTGGGTCTTTCAATTTAGGAGGCATTTTAGTCTCTACATCTACTTGCTTTTTCCTGACCAACCTTTGTGGGAAAGGTATCGGGGGTTGGTACGGTGGTGGAGGGACGTATTTCGGTTCTGGCTCTTCCTTTTCGCTCGTGTCCTCCTCCGGTTCCACGTCCATTTCAGTTACCCCCATCCCAAGCTTATCATCCTTTAAGTGTATGGTATTGCAATGCTCAATGGGATTTACTTCGGGTTTCCCCGGGAATGTACCCTTAGGTCTCGAGTACGTGCTGGCTTGTTCGGCAATTTGGGTTTCTAGCATCTTGCTATGAGCGGCTAAGTTGTCTACCTTAGATGCTAGCTCCTTTATTGCCTCATTCTACTGAGTTTGGGTGGCAACAAAGTTTTCCATGAGAGACTCGAGCTTAGATTTTTAAACCTGAGGATACCCCGGTGCGGCTCTCTTATTACCTTAGCCCTCTTGGAACTCATGGTTGAGCGTGTTGCTGTAGTTGCCGTAGGACAGGTAAGGGTTGTTCTTCCTTTGGTTGTAGGGATTTGGGGGAGCATAGTTGGGCAGCTTCGGGTTCGTGTCGTAGAAGTTGTGACAAGAGTTCACTTGTTCACCCGAAGCGCCAGATCCATGAGCGATACCACGAGGGCATTCCATCATGTCATGTCCCTGCATTCCACAAATCTCACAAATAGTGTTAGTAGCACCTATTGCACTCACATTAGCTCTTTCAATTTTATCTAATCGTTTATTTAGTGAGTCAAATTTAGACATAATCAGATCAATGCTACTTACTTCAAACTTACCCCCCGAAATCTTGTTCGGGTTATTACCTCTTTCGGATCCCCATTGGTGGTAGTTGGTGGCGACATTCTCGATGATATTGAATGCCTCAGTCAGAGGCCTATTCATAAATGCTCCATCGGCTGCAGAATCAAGTGACACCTTCGAAGAGTAATCCAATCCGTTATAGAAGGTGTGCACTATTAACCACCTCTCGAGTCCATGGTGCGGGCAAGACTCCAGCAGTCCCTTGTAACGATCCCAAGCTTCCAACAATGATTCTCCGTCTTTCTGGAAGAAGTCGGTGATCTGGGTTCTTATGTAGGCCGTCTTGGATGGAGGGAAGAATTTCTCCAAGAACGCCTGCTCCAGTTGGTCCCGAGTGGACAAAGTGTTAACGGGGATTTGCTTAAGGCAGGCTTTCGCCTTTCCAGTGAGATACGAGGGGAACAATCTCAAACGTACAACATCGACCGAGGCTCCATTAATCCTGATTGCATCGGTGAACTCTAAGAATGTCTCTATGTGATCGGTCGGGTCCTCCGAAGGCAATCCTCCCAATTGATGTTGCCTAATCATGTTGATTAGCATGGGCGGTATAGTGTAGTTCTCCGCCTCAATCTCTGGCCTTGCAATCCCAGTTCGCAAGCCTCTCGCATTTGGGGCTACGTAATCCTTCAAAGGCTTTATATCCGGGAGATTCGCCATGAGTGAAATGGGAATCGACCTTTCTCCCTCTCTTTGTAGTCGCCTATGACCGCGCTGTCGCCACGCGGCAAAAAGAACGAGCGATTATAAAATAATGCAGTATAGTGCGACAACTCGGATCGTCTCTCAAGGACTCCTTAGTTGTTGTTATTATTAACAGAAAATTAGTAAAAGTTAGAAATGGGGGTTTTGAGATTAAAACTAAATTAAAGAAGTAAAACAGAAAATAAAGCAAGAAAATAGAGCAGTTACCAAATAAGCTATAGCGATTAACCTACTGCTTTTGGTTTCCCACTATCATTGGTTCATGCAAATCCTAAGCAGATACTAATCCCCTCCCGGTTGTAGCAACAATTAACAACGCAATCACTACTACGGATGTATGTTCCTATTCCCGAAATAACAAACGGGGTGAAGCCCTCATGAACAAACGAACATGAACGAACACACGCGAAATAACAAACGCGATTAAGTATAGAAACATAGCATCACCGAAATGAATCAACACAATACTATACATTCCTGAAATAACAAACAGAAACATATAGCATTGCATTGAAAAGAGAAAAGCATACAAAACAGGAATACAAGAACCTCAAGTGTGGTAATGGAAACCAATCCCAGTAGATTAATCTAGGAGATTAATTCTCCATTACAGACATAAGCAGAAAAGAAAAGAAAAGGAAAATAAACTATTGAAACTACCACTACTCCTACTGACTCAAAACCAGCCAAAAAACTCTCCCTCCTCTGTCTGATGCGTTCTGTTTTTATAAGCTTCTGCGCGTCACGGCCGTGATGTATATCACGGGCAGGCCGTGATCGTTTCTGCCAAGGGTGACTTTTCACATTCTGGTCCGTTACGGCCGTGATGTATATCACTGGCAGGCCGTGATACATTCTGTCTTTTGGTTTCTCTATTGTCACGGCCGTGACCTTCATCACGCTGAACCGTGATTCTTTTCTGACTTTCTGCATTTCCTTATCACGCCCGTGATGTGTATCACGGCTGGGCCGTGATTCTTTCTGACTTTTCATGATCTTCTCATCACGGCCGTGACCACTGTCACGGCCTGGGCGTGATAGCCTCTGCTTCAGATACACTTCCTTCTTGGCTCTTTTTATTATCCTGCAAACAAGAAAAAAATAGTAAATACTTTATTCAACTCTAAAACAACTAAATTAACATAAAAACACTTTACAGACTCAAAATGCTGCTTAAAGACAATCAAGTCTAATTTGGGTGAAAATGATATGAAATTGGCACAAAGCCAAGGTCTTTACTAGTTATAAAACCAGTCAAACAGAGGCTCATCAAAATACCCCAAACTTAAACTTTGCTTGTCCCCAAGCAAACTAAAACTCAAAAACTTAAAAAGACTCAAGACCTGGCAAGCTTAAGAATTCAATCAACTTTCCATAGATTTCAAGCAATTTTTTTTTTTTTTTTTCAAAAGAATTTTTCTTTCAATGTTCCCCCCTTTCAAGCAAAGCAATCCCCACATTCATTTATTCTAAACAATTGAGAGTTTCATAATTCAAACAATCATTAATCAAAGCAGGGGATCTAAGTTACACACAAAAGGGAGATCACCAAATCAAACAACTGCCTTCCTCACAAGGGAAATTTGTGTTCACTCAATCGCTCAGTTTTTGTCAGGTTATCAACAATTCACTCAATTTCACTTTTCAGAACACTTCCCATAAATTTGGTTTTCATCTCAAAATGATTCCCACAGAAAACATGCAAGCAACATCAAAAGGACTTTTATGGGTTGTAATGGGGCCTGGCTAAGGGAAGGATATACAAAAGGAACTAGGCTGAAGACCTTAGGAACTAAGAGAGCATGAAACAGTTTTATACTTTGAAACTCCACTCAAGTTCCTTTCTTAAGTTTTTTTTCTTTATGCTTCTGGGTGACTACAGCCTTTTTATTTCTTTTTGCCATTTTTGCACTTTTATTTTTTTTCATTTTTTTTTTCATTTTTTTTTTCAACTTTTTTTTTATTTTTTTTTATTTTTACACTTTTCTTTTTTTTTCTTTTTTTTTTCTTTTTCCTAATCCCAAACAACACATTGCACCTTGCAGCCACCCCAAACTTTAGTTTCTTGCACCCATTCTAAGATTACATGCTCTCCTAATCCTAAGATCGGGTTAACATGGTTTTCCAGATTTTTGGGCTTATAACATTAGGTTATCAAGAATTAAAGGCTAATAGGCTCAATGGGGCTAACTAGGGAACATGCATTAGGAATTGGTTATTTTAGGCCAAGTAGCTATTTACAAAGAAAATGCCTAAATCATTTGCTACACACATATAATCATGCAAACCAAAAAGAGATTCAATCAAATCCAGGGAAGTGCAACTTAAAAAGTGATTTTCACACAATTTAAAACATGTTGGAGGCTCAAAACCTCACCTGGACATTTTTGCAAATTATTTGAAAGAGATTCTATCCTTAGTGTGTGCTTCCTATCACCCCAAACTTATCATAAATCATGTCATCATAATAAAATCTCAAAGTTCAGTTTTCAATCATATGGGGATCATATTTTCAAAAATTTTCATATCCTAGGGGGAAAACAGTCAACACATATTATGCCATCAATCTATGCAAAAATTTAATCAAATCCATCAAACTTGCCATAACCAAGACACAAACACAACTCCTGAGCTTCTCAAATTATTCAGGAGCATTATTGACTATAAAACAGAATTAAAATAAGGAAAAGAAAATTAAAAAGAAGAAAGGTAAAGAAAACTCATTGCAGGTGGTGATTCCACCAGGATCCCACTGCCTGTAACATAAGTCCCACGTGGTAGCCAAAGGACTGAAATTCATTCCAAGCCTCCCTGACTTGCAGCTTTGATGCAGAGGTGAGCACTTGACAATTATAATAACTCCACCCAGTGCGGCGGACTTCTCACTCCCCTTCGGGTCACAGATGACCTCTTTCTCAATAAAATCTCCCCAATAGAATCGGGTTTCAACCTCTTGGACTGGCCATGGTGCAAAATCCAAGGGTGCAAAATCCAAGGGTGCAAAATCCAAGGGTTTAAACTCCATCACTGGTTCCTCAGGGGGAGGTGGCAAACAGTTAGAAACGGTTACCGGTGCTGCTTCAACTTCTGCAATGTCTTCATCCACTGCATTAACAAATTTTTCACCTGCTATACACGCAGAAATTTCAGCACACACCAAACAAAGGTTAGAGTTAGTACATATATTACAAGAAAATGAATCAGAAAAATCTACAATGTCTGGAAATTCTTCAATCAATTCATCCACCCCATTACTTTCAACACATTCAATTGTTTTACTTGAATCATCTACTCCCAAAGGTTCTTCTTTATCTTCAGGCATGGGGAAGCAGACGTCCTCCTGATCCTCCTTTTCTATATTTCCTGAAAAAAATAAATCTGCAAAACGATCTGCATTTTCTATTTTTCCTGAAAAGTATAAACCTGTAAAACATTCTACACACAATGCAGTTCCATCACAATAACAAGCATTAGGATCAGGGGATTCAACACATAAATCATCATCAACAGAAACATTATCATCAGAATTATTTTCAAAAATATTTTCAGGAATAACCATCTGTAAATCCTTATGTTCCTCAAGGGGCTGTGGAGTTAGCATCGCAGCCGAGTTGGCGGTAACTTGATCAATTAGAGCCCACAACTTTTGAGATTCAGCTTGGTCCCTATGTTGGGCTTCACGATTACTTGCCTCCATTGCCTCCATCCTCTGTTGAAATTCAAGATTGTATGCTTCCGTTTGTGCAGCCATTTGTTGTAGCATTTCTTCCAAACTGAGTTGGGCTAGTGTAGGGTCAGGCTGGTATTGCTGGCTTACTGCCATCCGTTGATTGTTCTCGGCCATTTGTTGTATCATAGAAGCAATCTCATCCAAGGTGCTCTGTGAAGGTTCGGAAAGTGCAGAGGTGGTCACTTGGCTAGGATAGTATGGTGGTGGCTCACTAAAATTAGGATAATACATGCAAGGTGGTGGTTCATAATAAACATTAGGCAAATATCCATACATATAATTATCCATGGCAATCAAACAACCAGACAAGCAGACAAAACTAACTAGAAAAGAAATTTTTTTTTTTTTTAAAATGTAACTTTCTGCTAATAACAACAAACAAGAGTCCCCGGCAACGGCGCCAATTTTTGACCGCGCTGTCGCCACGCGGCAAAAAGAACGAGCGATTATAAAATAATGCAGTATAGTGCGACAACTCGGATCGTCTCTCAAGGACTCCTTAGTTGTTGTTATTATTAACAGAAAATTAGTAAAAGTTAGAAATGGGGGTTTTGAGATTAAAACTAAATTAAAGAAGTAAAACAGAAAACAAAGCAAGAAAATAGAGCAGTTACCAAATAAGCTATAGCGATTAACCTACTGCTTTTGGTTTCCCACTATCATTGGTTCATGCAAATCCTAAGCAGATACTAATCCCCTCCCGGTTGTAGCAACAATTAACAACGCAATCACTACTACGGATGTATGTTCCTATTCCCGAAATAACAAACGGGGTGAAGCCCTCATGAACAAACGAACATGAACGAACACACGCGAAATAACAAACGCGATTAAGTATAGAAACATAGCATCACCGAAATGAATCAACACAATACTATACATTCCTGAAATAACAAACAGAAACATATAGCATTGCATTGAAAAGAGAAAAGCATACAAAACAGGAATACAAGAACCTCAAGTGTGGTAATGGAAACCAATCCCAGTAGATTAATCTAGGAGATTAATTCTCCATTACAGACATAAGCAGAAAAGAAAAGAAAAGGAAAATAAACTATTGAAACTACCACTACTCCTACTGACTCAAAACCAGCCAAAAAACTCTCCCTCCTCTGTCTGATGCGTTCTGTTTTTATAAGCTTCTGCGCATCACGGCCGTGATGTATATCACGGGCAGGCCGTGATCGTTTCTGCCAAGGGTGACTTTTCACATTCTGGTCCGTTACGGCCGTGATGTATATCACGGGCAGGCCGTGATACATTATGACTTTTGGTTTCTCTATTGTCACGGCCGTGACCTTCATCACGGCTAGACCGTGATTCTTTCTGACTTTCTGCATTTCCTTATCACGCCCGTGATGTGTATCACGGCTGGGCCGTGATTCTTTCTGACTTTTCATGATCTTCTCATCACGGCCGTGACCACTGTCACGGCCTGGGCGTGATAGCCTCTGCTTCAGATACACTTCCTTCTTGGCTCTTTTTATTATCCTGCAAACAAGAAAAAAATAGTAAATACTTTATTCAACTCTAAAACAACTAAATTAACATAAAAACACTTTACAGACTCAAAATGCTGCTTAAAGACAATCAAGTCTAATTTGGGTGAAAATGATATGAAATTGGCACAAAGCCAAGGTCTTTACTAGTTATAAAACCAGTCAAACAGAGGCTCATCACCTACGTCTGTGGAAGGTTCTCTCGATATCCGGATCAACTTCACCAAGGCTCCCAAGACTTAGGGATCTTTGCATAAAACACACAGAGAGATGGATACAATAGAAGGAAAGATATATTTTTGTTTTGTTTTGTTTTGTTTTTTATTTATTTCAGAAATAAAAATCAAATAAAAAGAAAAGGGTCCAGAAAAATCAATTAAAAAACTAATTGAAATTCGAAAAGGCACAGTCCCCGGCAACGGCGCCAAAAACTTGATCTGTCGTGCGGCGCGCGTGTTTTGCGCGCCGCGCTCTGCGATTCCGGCAAGGGTACCGGATTGCCGTCAAGTAATAAAAGATATCGAACCCATAGAGACTGTGTTCTCGAATCGCAATCGGTTTTCGAATCGATTAGATCTGGACAGTTTTAAAGGATATCTTTATTTTTGAAAAGGGGTTTTGAATTTGAAATTAAAAGATAGATGAGCAGAAAACAATTGTTTATGGGGTTTTAGATTTAAACGGATTCCTAGGGATTTGGGTTACCTTTGAGGATGTTTATGTTGCTAATCTGATTTACCTTTGTTGATTACCGAAATTGCCTTGAAGGCGAGTTTATCCTCTGATAGCTTAAGCTCCCTCTCGGGTTACAAAAGCCGTGCCCAATTGACCCGACCCCTACTCTCGTGGTAGTCGATCCCAGGTTGGACCCTTTGTGCTTCGTGACAACTCGTTGCTCCTCGAGGGACGGCTTCTAACTCTCGTGATTTTAGTCCCAAGTCTGACTTCTATAGGTCCGACATCTAAGTTCTCCGCTAGGTTCCTCCTTAGAATGTCTCAGTCATGCAAATAACCTAAGTTCACCGCTAGGTTCCTCCTTAGAATATCCACGTCTCGCTGATAAGCGGCCGCCGAACTTTAAGAGTGAAACACACTAGAAATCCTAAGTTCACCGCTAGGTTCCTCCTTAGAACGTCTACGTCACGCAAATAAGCGGTCGCCGATTTTACGATTGATTAAAACGCTAGAAATCAGATCTAAAACAATAACGAAATCAACAACGATTTTACATCAAATCAACAACATTTACAAAACTCGGGCAGAGCCCCAATCCCTAGAAACAAACTACTACTCCAGTCTTGCCATGGAGATGACAAGCTGGGTTGACAACATAATGAAAAATACAAAAATCAGAGAAGAGAGGAGGAGAGGAGAAGATGATCCTAAAATGTAGCCAAAAGGTGTCCTAGATGATGTGTTTCAGATCTGGATGATAGATCCCCCTTCTGCCTCTGCTTGATCCTAATTTATAGATGTGGGAAGTTAGAATCCCAATCTAACTCAAATTCTGATCCAATTCGGTTTCTTCTGATCCAAGTAATGCGCGTCACGGCCGTGATGGCCATCACGGCCAGGCCGTGATGTGCTCTGACTTGTGGTGGTTTTGGATCACGGCCGTGATGGATATCACGGCCAGGCCATGACAGACTCTGACTTCAGCCTTTGTTCCTTTTCAGTTTTGCTCGATCATGGCCGTGATGGGCTCTGCTTGGCTCATTTTCTTCACTTTTAAAGCCCTATCTTCATCCAAACTTCATCATGGTTGATCTTGAGCATTTTACCCTTGATTTCTGCAAAACAACACACGAAAACCGCCTTACCCATTCCAAGGGAAAATTACCCTAAAATCTAATTAAAAATGCCTAAACTACATGAAAATGCATGCAAAATGATAGACAAAGATGATGTGAAATCACACTCATCAAATCACCCCAAGCTTAAAACTTTGCTTGTCCTCAAGCAATTACTCAGGCTATAAGATAAATCAATCAAAGCATGGATAGTGAAGCAAGAACCCTAGAAGCGAATCCAAGTGACAGGCATATTTAATAAGCACTCAAGAGACAATCAATTTCAAGTACAATTAGAATCTTAGGTTTTTCAAGTTCATATCCTCACTGATTTGGGCACTCATCTCACCTCACTCAAGTGTTTTAGGGTTTATGACAATTCACTCAATTTCCTCAAGGAAAGTATTTTACCATAGGCTTGACTATTAACCAAATCTCTACTTTATTTATGAAAACACATAAGAATCAAGAGGTGTTTCACTTTGGTTGTAATGTGGCCATGGGATTAATTGTTAGGTGGGGAAATCAAGAAAAGGGAAATTCAAGAAGGCTAAACAAATTATTAAACATTGCAAAGCGTGACACCTTCTAAAATACCCCTTTTTTGGGCTTTGATTTACTTTTCCACCTTTCTTCCTTCTATTTTTTCTTTCTTTTTCTCTTTCTTTTCTTTTCATTTCTCACTTTCTTTGTCATCCCCTTCTCCATTTTTTTCTTTCGTTTATTTCATTTTTATTTATTTGGAGAAGGGGAGATTTTTAGCTCAAGAGAAATATTTTCTAACTTTTTCATCCCAAACTTTTTCAAACTACCATTTACCCTTTTTGTAATACTTTAAAAGGTGCCATACCAAGCATTATTTATCAAAGTAATTCAAGGTACCAAGAAAAGTATTTTTTTTTCTTTTAGGCTCAAAATTGGGCAACTAAGGGGTAGCATTTAATCATTCAAAGCTCAGAAGGCCGGAAAAATACCTAGTGCTTCCATCATATTCAAAAATGTTTTCAAAAATTTTTAAGTTTCGAAATGGTTTCAAGTCAAGTTCTAGAAAATACAGTACAAGAGGAATTAAAACACTCTATCACAAGAAATGGGGTAGATTTAGTGAATAACCCTTTTGGCTCAAAATCTTACATTTAGTAGTTCAAAAATCAGTGAGAAACACAAAATTAAGGAACAACATGCTAATTATCAACTATCAAAAGATTATCTCAAGATATTTTATTTTTAGCCATATCACAAGAATAATGAAAAATTGGGTTCAAAATTCACTATCTCAATTCATTTGGCTCCAAGTTCTCAAAATTGGATGCATGTTCTAAGTGAGGGGCAATCTAAAGAATGTGATCATACCAATCTATGCCTATGTGAATGCAATATGAATGCAACAATGCAAATGCAAAAATAAATACTCCTACCCCAAGCTTGATTACTTACATTGTCTCCAATGTAAATAATCAAGTCGGAGAGAGGAGAAAAATGGAACAACTTACCGAATCGGTAGCGGGTTTTGGCTCACATTCCAGTCAAAACTTGGGTGGAAATTTCATCACGGCCGTGAGGCTTATCACGGGCAGGCCGTGATCAATTCTGGTACTCAGGAGTTGCCCTGTCACGGCCGTGATCTACATCACGACTAGGCTGTGATGCTCTCTGGCCTTGGCATCCTACTCATCACGCTCGTGATGTGTATCACGGCTAGGCCGTGATCCTTTCTGTGCTCTTGTATTAGTTCATCACGGTCGTGACCACTGTCACGGCCGGGGCGTGATGGCTTCTGACTTTATTTTTCTCTGCTCTTCTTCCCTTTCTCAACCTGAAAACACAAGACAAACCTATTAATGAAATTTTTGCCTCTTGATCTTCTCAAATTATTCAAGAGGTTAAATCAAAACAAAAGGAAAAAGGGAAAGAAAACTTGGGTTGCCTCCCAAGAAGCGCTTGTTTACAGTCTTTAGCTTGACCATACTTCCTTCAATCAACCGGGGTCGACTGGGCGTAGATGTGCCGGAACACTTCTCTTCCATGGAACTCCTTCAAAAAGCCGTTTCTGCTCATACGACCAATAACGCTTCCGCTTCGCTCTTTTCTCTCGAAGCTTCCTAGCCTTCCTTCCTCCCGGCGGAAGTTTTGTTTCTGCATGGACATCAACTCCAATTCCATCACTGCTGGGTGCATCATTAGCCATGTATATCTTCGAAGTTGCTTCCATGTTCAGCTCTTCCTTTACCGCTGGAGACGTTACATCAATTCTACACACATGGCTCTCAAAAGGAGGGTTGTTATAAGAGTTAGTCAACTGAAAATCCACCCTACCTTCCTCTACATTCAGAAAGAGTTTACCATTCCTTACATCTATTACCGCTCCAGCGGTTGCCAAGAATGGCCTTCCTAAAATGATGGGGAATTCAGTATTCCCTTGCACTCGTTCAATCGAGCAAGAGATGGAGAAACTACCTGGGTCTTTAAATTTATGAGGCATTTTAGTCTCTACATCTACTTGCTTTTTCCTGACCAACCTTTGTGGGAAAGGTATCGGGGGTTGGTACGGTGGTGGAGGGACGTATTTCGGTTCTGGCTCTTCCTTTTCGCTCGTGTCCTCCTCCAGTTCCACGTCCATTTCAGCTACCCCCACCCCAAGCTTGTCATCCCTTAAGTGTATGGCATTGCAATGCTCAATGGGATTTACTTCTGCCTCTGCCTGATCCTTATTTATAGATGTGGGAAGTTAGAATCCCAATCTAACTCAAATTCTGATCCAATTCGGTTTCTTCTGATCCAAGTAATGCGCGTCACGGCCGTGATGTGCTCTGACTTATGGTGGTTTTGGATCACGGCCGTGATGGATATCACGGCCAGGCCGTGACAGACTCTGACTTCAGCCTTTGTTCCTTCCATCACGGCCAGGCCGTGACAGACTCTTACTTCAGCCTTTGTTCCTTTTCAGTTTTGCTCGATCATGGCCGTGATGGGAATCACGGCTAGGCCGTGATAGGCTCTGCTTGGCTCATTTTCTTCACTTTTAAAGCCCTATCTTCATCCAAACTTCATCATGGTTGATCTTGATCATTTTACCCTTGATTTCTGCAAAACAACACACGAAAACCGCCTTACCCATTCCAAGGGAAAATTACCCTAAAATCTAATTAAAAATGCCTAAACTACATGAAAATGCATGCAAAATGATAGACAAAGATGATGTGAAATCACACTCATCAGCGAGGAATGGAAGAGTCTTATTTTTATACCCGTGATGAGCATCAGGGGCTAACCGTGATGGCTTCTGGTCTTCCAGGCTCGCGAGGCGAAGAAATGGTTCGCGAGGTGACACAGAAGGGTTTGCATTTTCTGGCACAGTCAGCCTTCAGGTTCGCGGGGCGAATAGCCTCTCGCGGGGCGAAAAACTACAGAACTGCTTCTTATTACTACCTGAAAACAAGGATTAACAGTAAGTACTTTATTCGACTCTAAATCAGCTAAATTAACCTAAAAATACTCTAGAGACTCAAAATGCTGCTTGAAGACAATCAAGTCTAATTTGGGCGAAAATGAGATGTAATTAGCACAAAACCACGGTCATACTAGTCATAAAACTAGCTGAGCCAGAGGCTGATCAAGGGCCTCTGAATAAGCTTTCCAACATGCTATCATATGCCTTAATTGGGCTTAAGATGAGTAAGTTATGCCCATTTAAGTGAAGGAACATCATGGACTGCGCACTGATCCACGCCAGAGAACTCGGGACCCAATTTAGGATTTATTTTGGCCTAATTCGACAATTCTTGTGACACCTAAAATTGTAGGTCTCTTCCTTATCTTTCTAGGGACAGCAAGATCACCAAAATCCGATATCTGTAGCTCTAGTTACGCTCTACGCAAGCCAACAAGGTCAGGATAGGTGAAAAATTCGAAAATTAACAATGTTAAGCAATTAAGCCCAATTAAGCCCAATAATGTAAAAGCAAAAACAATGATTGTAAAAGTTGTCTAATTTCCGTCACTCTCTGGCTTGTACGGTTATAAACAACTATTTATGTTTATTAATCACGACCTAACCCTGACCAAATTAAGGGCCTATGAATAAGCTTTCTAACAAGGTATCATATGCCTTAATTTGGCTTAAGATGGGTAAGTTTGGCCCATTTAAGTGAAGGAACATCAAACACTGCACACTGATCCGCGCCAGAGAACTCATGACCCAATTTAGCCTTTATTTTGGCCTAATTTGATAAATCTTGAGGAACCTGAAAGTGTAGGTCTCTTCCTTATCTTTCTAGGGACAGCAAGATCACCAAAATCCGATATCTGTAGCTCTAGTTAAGCTCTGCGCAAGGCAACAAGGTCAGGATGAGTGAAAAATCCGAAAATTAACTATGTTTAGCAATTAAGCCCAATAATGTAAAAGCAAAAACAATGATTGTAAAAGTTGTCCAATTTCCGTCTCTCTCTGTCTTGTGCGGCTGTAAACTGCTATTTTTGCTTACTAATCCTGAACTAACTCTAGATCAAATTAAGGGCCTCTGAATAAGCTTTCCAACTAGGTTTCATATGCCTTAATTGGGCTTAAGATTAGTAATTGAGACCCATTTAAGTGAAGGAACATCATGGACAGCGTACTGATCCGCATCAGAGAACTGGGGACCCAATTTAGCCTTGATTTTGGCCTAATTTGAGAATTCTTGTGAAAATTGAAATAGTAGGTCTCTTCCTTATCTTTCTAGGGACAGCAAGATCAACAAAATCCGATATCTGTAGCTCTAGTTATGTTATGCACAAGGCAACAAGGTCAGGATGAGCGAAAAATCCGAAAATTAACAATGTTTAGCAATTAAGACCAATTAAGCCCAATAATGTAAAAGCAAAAACAATGATTGTAAAAGTTGTCTAATTTTCGTCTCTCTCTGGCTTGTGCGTCTGTAAACTGCTACTGATGCTTATTAATCCTGACCTAACCCTAGACAAAATTAAGGGCCTCTGAATAAGCTTTCCAACAGGGTATCATATGCCTTAATTAGGATTAAGATGAGTAAGTTAGGCCCATTTAAGCGAAGGAACGTCATGGACAGCACACTGATCCGCGCTAGAGAACTCGGGACCCAATTTACCCTTGATTTTGGTCTAATTTGAGAATTCTTGTGACACCTGAAATTGTAGGTCTCTTCCTTATCTTTCTAGGGACAGCAAGATCAACAAAATCCGATATTTGTAGTTCAAGTTATGCTTTTCACAAGGTAACAAGGTCAGGATGAGTGAAAAATATGAAAATTAACAATGTTTAGCAATGAAGCCCAATAATGTAGAAGCAAAAACAATTATTGTAAAAGTTGTTTAATTTCCATCTCTCTCTGGCTTGTGCGGCTGTAAACGGTTATTTATGGTTATTAATCCTGACCGAAACCTAGACCAAATTAAGGGCCTCTGAATAAGCTTTACAACAAGGTATCTTATGCCTTAATTGGGCTTAAGATGAGTAAGTTAGGCCAATTTAAGTGAAGGAACATCAAGGACTGCGCACTGATCCACACCATAGAACTCCGGACCCAATTTAGCCATGATTTTCGCCTAATTAGACAATTCTTGTGATACCTGAAATTGTAGGTCTCTTCCTTATCTTTCTAAGGACAACAAGATCACCAAAATCCGATATCTGTAGCTCTAGTTATGCGCTGCGCAAGGCAACAAGGTCAGAATGAGTGAAAAATCCAAAAATTAACAATGTTTTGCAATTAAGACCAATAATGTAAAAGAAAAAACAATGGTTGTAAAAGTTGTCTAATTTTCGTCTCTCTCTGGCTTGTGCGGCTGTAATCTATTATTTATGCTTATTAATCTTGACCTAACCCAAGACCAAATTAAGGGCCTTTGAATAAGCTTTCCAACTAGGTATCATATGCCTTAATTGGGCTTAAGATGAGTAAGTGAGGCCCATTTAAGTGAAGGAACATCATGGACTGCGTACTAATCCGCGTCAGAGAACTCGAGACCGAATTTAGCCTTGATTTTGGCCTAATTTGAGAATTCTTGTGAAACTTGAAATAGTAGGTCTCTTCCTTATCTTTCTAGGGACAGCAAGATTCACAAAATACGATATCTGTAGCTCTAGTTATGTTATGCACAAGGCAACAAGGTCAGGATGAGCGAAAAATCCGAAAATTAACAAAGTTTAGCAATTAAGCCCAATTAAGCCCAATAATGTAAAATTAAAAACAACGATTGTAAAAGTTGTCTAATTTCCGTCTCTCTCTGGCTTGTGCGGCTGTAAACTGATATTTATGCTTATTAATCTTGACCAAACCCTAGAACAAATTAAGGGCCTTTGAATAAGCTTTCCAACAAGGATCATTTGACATAATTGGGTTTAAGATGAGTAAGTTAGACCCATTTAAGTGAAGGAACATCATGGACTGCGCACTGATCCGCGCCAGATAACTCAGGTCCCAATTTAGCCTTGATTTTGGGCTAATTTGACAATTCTTGAGATACCTGAAATTGTAGGTCTTTTCCTTATCTTTCTAGGGACAGCAATATCACCAAAATCGGATATATGTAGCTCTAGTTATGCTCTGCGCAAGGCAATAAGGTCAAGATGAGTGAAAAATCTGAAAATTAACAATGTTTAGTAATTAAGCCCAATAATGTAAAACCAAAAACAATGATTGTAAAAGTTGTCTAATTTCCGTCACTCTATGGCTTTTGCGGCCATAAACTGCTTTTTATGCTTATTAATCCCGATCTAACCCTAGACCAAATTAAGGGCCTCTGAATAAGTTTTCCAACAAGGTATCATATGCCTTAATTGGGCTTAAGATGAGTAAGTTTGGACGATTTAAGTGAAGTAACATCATAGACTGCGCACTGATCCGTGCCAGAGAACTCGGGACCCAATTTAGACTTGATTTTGGCCCAATTTGACAATTCTTGTGAAACCTGAAATTGTAAGTCTCTTCCTTATCTTTCTAGGGACAGCCAGATCAACAAAATCCGATATCTGTAGCTCTAGTTATGCTCTGTGCAAGGCAACAAGGTCAGGAGGAGTGAAAAATCCGAAAATTAAGAATGTTTAGCAATTAAGCCCAATTAAGCCCAATAATGTAAAAGCAAAAACAATGATTGTAAAAGTTGTCTAATTTCCGTCTCTCTCTGGCTTGTGAGGCTGTAAATTGATATTTATGCTTGTTAATCCTGACATAACCCTAGACCAAATTAAGCGCCTCTGAATAATCTTTCCAACAAGGTATCATATGCCTTAATTGGGCTTAAGATGATTAAGTTAGCACCATTTAAGTGAAGGAATATCATGGACTGCACACCGATCCGCGCCAGAGAACTCGGGATCCAATTTAGCCTTGATTTTTGCCCAATTTGACAATTCTTGTGAAACCAGAAATTGTAAGTCTCTTCCTTATCTTTCTAGGGACAACAAGATCAACAAAATCCGATATCTGTAGCTCTAGTTATGCTCTGCACAAGGCAACAACGTCAGGAGGAGTGAAAAATCCGAAAAATTAACAACGTTTTGCCATTAAGCCCAATAAAGCCCAATAATGTAAAAGGAAAAACAATGATTGTAAAAGTTGTGTAATTTCCATCTCTCTCTGGCTTGTGCGGCTGTAAACTGCTATTTATGCTTATTAATCCTGACCCAACCCTAGACCAAATTAAGGGCCTCTGAATAAGCATTCCAACAAGGTATCATATGCCTTGATTGGGCTTAAGATGAGTAAGTTTGGCCCATTTAAGTAAAGGAACATCTTGGACTGCATGCTGTTCCGCGTCAGAGAACTCGGGACTTGATTTTGGCCTAATTTGAAAATTCTTATGAAACCTGAAATTGTAGGTCTCCTCCTTATCTTTCTAGGGACAGTAAGATCACCAAAATCCAATATTTGTAGCTCAAGTTATGCTTTTCACAAGGTAACAAGGTCAGGATGAGTGAAAAATCCGAAAATTAACAATGTTTAGCAATGAAGCCCAATAATGTAGAAGCAAAAACAATTATTGTAAAAGTTGTTTAATTTCCATCTCTCTCTGGCTTGTGCGGCTGTAAACGGTTATTTATGCTTATTAATCCTGACCGAACCCTAGACCAAATTAAGGGCCTCTGAATAAGCTTTCCAACAAGGTATCTTATGCCTTAATTGGGCTTAAGATGAGTAAGCTAGGCCAATTTAAGTGAAGGAACATCAAGGACTGCGCACTGATCCACACCATAGAACTCTAGACCCAATTTAGCCTTGATTTTCGCCTAATTAGACAATTCTTGTGAAACCTGAAATTGTAGCTCTCTTCCTTATCTTTCTAAGGACAGCAAGATCACCAAAATCCGATATCTGTAGCTCTAGTTATGCGCTGCGCAAGGCAACAAGGTCAGCATGAGTGAAAAATCTAAAAATTAAAAATGTTTTGCAATTAAGCCCAATAATGTAAAAGCAAAAACAATGGTTGTAAAAGTTGTCTAATTTTCGTCTCTCTCTGGCTTGTGCGGCTGTAATCTGTTATTTATGCTTATTAATCTTGACCTAACCCAAGACCAAATTAAGGGTCTTTGAATAAGCTTTCCAACAAGGTATCATATGACATAATTGGGCTTAAGATGAGTAAGTTAGGCCCATTTATGTGAAGGAACATCATGGACTGCGCACAGATCCGTGTCAGATAACTCAGGTCCCAATTTAGCCTTGATTTTGGGCTAATTTGACAATTCTTGAAATACCAGAAATTATAGGTCTCTTCCTTATCTTTCTAGGGACAGTAAGATCACCAAAATCGGATATCTGTAGCTCTAGTTATGCTCTGCGCAAGGCAACAAGGCCAGGATGAGTGAAAAATCCGAAAATTAACAATGTTTAGCAATTAAGCCCAATAATGTAAAAGCAAAAACAATGATTGTAAAAGTTGTCTAATTTCTATCTCTCTCTGACTTTTGCGCCTGTAAACTGCTATTTATGCGTATTAATCCTGACCTACACTAGACCAAATTAAGGGCCTCTGAATAAGTTTTCCAACAAGGTATCATATGCCTTAATTGGGCTTAAGATGAGTTAGGACCATTTAAGTGAAGGAACATCATGGACTGCACACTGATCAACGCCAGAGAACTCGGGACCCAATTTAGCCTTGATTTTGGAACAATTTGACAATTCTTATGAAACCTGAAATTGTAAGTCTCTTCCTTATCTTTCTAGGGACAGCAAGATCAACAAAATCCGATATCTGTAGCTCTAGTTATGCTCCGCGCAAGGCAACAAGGTGAGGAGGAGTGAAAAATCCGAAAATTAACAATGTTTAGCAATTAAGCCCAATTAAGCCCAATAATGTAAAAGCAAAATTAATGATTGTAAAAGTTGTCTAATTTTCGTCTCTCTCTGGCTTGTGAGGCTGTAAATTGCTATTTATGCTTGTTAATCGTGACCTAACCCAAGACCAAATTAAGCGCCTCTGAATAAGCTTTCCAACAAGGTATCATATGCCTTAATTGGGCTTAAGATGAGTAAGTTAGGCCCATTTAAGTGAAGGAACATCATTGACTGCGCACTAATCCGCGCCAGAGAACTCTGGACCCAATTTAGCCTTGATTTTGGCCTAATTAGACAATTTTAGTAACGCCTGAAATTGTAGGTCTTTTCCTTATCTTTCTAGGGACTGCAAGATCACCAAAATCCGATATCTGTAGCTCTAGTTATGCTCTGCGTAAGGCAACAAGGTCAGGAGGAGTGAAAAATCCGAAAATTAACAAAGTTTAGAAATTAAGCCCAATAATATAAAAGGAAAAACAATGATTGTAAAAGTTGTCTAATTTCCGTCTCTCTCTGGCTTGTGCGGCTGTAAACTGCTATTTATGCTTATTAATCTTGACCTAACCCAAGACCAAATTAAGGGCCTTTGAATAAGCTTTCCAACAAGGTATCATTTGACATAATTGGGCATAAGATGAGTAAGTTAGGCCCATTTAAATGAAGGAACATCATGGACTGCGCACAGATCCGTGCCAGATAACTCCGGTCCCAATTTAGCCTTGATTTTGGGCTAATTTGACAATTCTTGAGATACCTGAAATTGTAGGTCTCTTCCTTATCTTTCTAGGGACAGCAAGATCACCAAAATCCGATATTTGTAGCTCTAGTTAAGCTCTGCGCAAGGCAACAAGGTCAGGATGAGTGAAAAATCCGAAAATTAACTATGTTTAGCAATTAAGCCCAATAATGTAAAAGCAAAAACAATGATTGTAAAAGTTATCCAATTTCCGTCTCTCTCTGGCTTGTGCGGCTGTAAACTGCTATTTTTGCTTACTAATCCTGACCTAACTCTAGATCAAATTAAGGGCCTCTGAATAATCTTTCCAACTAGGTATCATATGCCTTAATTGGGCTTAAGATGAGTAAGTGAGGCCCATTTAAGTGAAGGAACATCATGGACTGCGTACAGATCCGCGTTAGAGAACTCGGGACCGAATTTAGCCTTGATTTTGGCCTAATTTGAGAATTCTTGTGAAACTTGAAATAATAGGTCTCTTCCTTATCTTTCTAGGGACAGCAAGATCAACCAAATACGATATCTGTAGCTCTAGTTATGTTATGCACAAGGCAACAAGGTCAGGATGAGCGAAAAATCCGAAAATTAACAAAGTTTAGCAATTAAGCCCAATAATGTAAAAGGAAAAACAACGATTGTAAAAGTTGTCTAATTTCCGTCTCTCTCTGGCTTGTGCGGCTGTAAACTGATATTTATGCTTATTAATCTTGACCTAACCCTAGACCAAATTAAGGGCCTTTGAATAAGCTTTCCAACAAGGTATCATTTGACATAATTGGGCTTAAGATGAGTAAGTTAGGCCCATTTAAGTGAAGGAACATCATGGACTGCGCACTGATCCGCGCCAGATAACTCAGGTCCCAATTTAGCCTTGATTTTGGGCAAATTTGACAAATCTTGAGATACATGAAATTGTAGGTCTCTTCCTTATCTTTCTAGGGACAGCAATATCACCAAAATCGGATATATGTAGCTCTAGTTATGCTCTGCGCAAGGCAACAAGGTTAAGATGAGTGAAAAATCTGAAAATTAACAATGTTTAGTAATTAAGCCCAATAATGTAAAAGCAAAAACAATGATTGTAAAAGTTGTCTAATTTCCGTCACTCTCTGGCTTTTGCGGCTGTAAATTGCTTTTTATGCTTATTAATCCCGACCTAACCCTAGACCAAATTAAGGGCCTCTGAATAAGTTTTCCAACAAGGTATCATGTGCCTTAATTGGGCTTAAGATGAGTAAGTTAGGACGATTTAAGTGAAGTAACATCATAGACTGCGCACTGATCCGCGCCAGAGAACTCGGGACCCAATTTAGACTTGATTTTGGCCCAATTTGACAATTCTTGTGAAACCTGAAATTGTAAGTCTCTTCCTTATCTTTCTAGGGACAGCCAGATCAACAAAATTCGATATCTGTAGCTCTAGTTATGCTCTGCGCAAGGCAACAAGGTCAGGAGGAGTGAAAAATCCGAAAATTAAGAATGTTTAGCAATTAATCCCAATTAAGCCCAATAATGTAAAAGCAAAAACAATGATTGTAAAAGTTGTCTAATTTCCGTCTCTCTCTGGCTTGTGAGGCTGTAAATTGCTATTTATGCTTGTTAATCCTGACCTAACCCTAGACCAAATTAAGCGCCTCTGAATAATCTTTCCAACAAGGTATCATATGCCTTAATTGGGCTTAAGATGAGTAAGTTAGTACCATTTAAGTGAAGGAATATCATGGACTGCGCACCGATCCGCGCCAGAGAAATCGGGATCCAATTTAGCCTTGATTTTGGCCCAATTTGACAATTCTTGTGAAACCAGAAATTGTAAGTCTCTTCCTTATCATTCTAGGGACAACAAGATCAACAAAATCCGATATCTGTAGCTCTAGTTATGCTCTGCACAAGGCAACAACGTCAGGAGGAGTGAAAAATCCAAAAAATTAACAACGTTTTGCAATTAAGCCCAATTAAGCCCAATAATGTAAAAGGAAAAACAATGATTGTAAAAGTTGTCTAATTTCCATCTCTCTCTGGCTTGTGCGGCTGTAAACTGCTATTTATGCTTATTAATCCTGACCAACCCTAGACCAAATTAAGGGCCTCTAAATAAGCATTCCAACAAGGTATCATATGCCTTGATTGAGCTTAAGATGAGTAAGTTTGGCCCATTTAAGTAAAGGAACATCATGGACTGCATACTGTTCCGTGTCAGAGAACTCGGGACTTGATTTTGGCCTAATTCAAAAATTCTTGTGAAACCTGAAATTGTAGGTCTCCTCCTTATCTTTCTAGGGACAGCAAGATCACCAAAATCCGATATCTGTAGCTCTAGTTATGCTCTGCGCAAGGCAACAAGGTCAGGATGAGTGAAAAATCCGAAAATTAACAACGTTTAGTATTTAAGCGCAATTAAGCCCAATAATGTAAAAGCAAAAACAATGATTGTAAAAGTTGTCTAATTTCCGTCTCTCTCTGGCTTGTGCGGCTGTAAACTGCTATTTATGCTTATTAATCTTGACCTAACCCTAGACCAAATTAAGGGCCTTTGAATAAGCTTTCCAACAAGGTATCATTTGACATAATTGGGCATAAGATGAGTAAGTTAGGCCCATTTAAGTGAAGGAACAACATGGACTGTGCACTGATCTGCGCCAGATAACTCAGGTCCCAATTTAGCCTTGATTTTGGGCTAATTTGACAATTCTTGAGATACCTGAAATTGTAGGTCTCTTCCTTATCTTTCTAGGGACAGCAAGATCACCAAAATCTGATATCTGTAGCTCTAGTTAAGCTCTGCGCAAGGTAACAAGGTCAGGATGAGTGAAAAATCCGAAAATTAACTATATTTAGCAATTAAGCCCAATAATGTAAAAGCAAAAACAATGATTGTAAAAGTTATCCAATTTCCGTCTCTCTCTGGCTTGTGCGGCTGTAAACTGCTATTTTTGCTTACTAATCCTGACCTAACTCTAGATCAAATTAAGGGCCTCTGAATAAGCTTTCCAACTAGGTATCATATGCCTTAATTGGGCTTATGATGAGTAAGTGAGGCCCATTTAAGTGAAGGAACATCATGGACTGCGTACTGATCTGCGTCAGAGAACTCGGGACCGAATTTAGCCTTGATTTTGGCCTAATTTGAGAATTCTTGGAAATTTGAAATAGTAGGTCTCTTCCTTATCTTTCAAGGGACAGCAAGATCAACAAAATCCGATATCTGTAGCTCTAGTTATGTTATGCACAAGGCAACAAGGTCAGGATGAGCGAAAAATCCGAAAATTAACAAAGTTTAGCAATTAAGCCCAATGTTTAGCAATACAGCCCAATATTGTAAAAGAAAACACAATTATTGTAAAAGTTGTCTGATTTCCGTCTCTCTATGGCTTGTGCGGCTGTAAACTGCTATTTATTGTTATTAATCTTGACCTAACCCTAGACCAAATTAAGGGCCTTTGAATAAGTTTTCCCACAATATATCATATGCCTTAATTGGGCTTACGATGAGTAAGTTAGGCCAATTTAAGTGAAACAACATCATGGACTGCATACGGATCCGTGCAAGAGAACTCGGGACCCAATTTAGCCTTGATTTAAGCCTAATTTTACAATTCTTCTGAAACATGAAATTGTAGGTCTCTTCCTTATCTTTCTAGGGACAACAAGATCACTCAAATTCGATATCTGTAGCTCTAGTTGTGTTCTGCGCAAGGCAACAACGTCAGGATGAGTGAAAAATCCGAAAATAATTAACAACGTTTAGCAATTATGCCCAATAATGTAAAAGCAAAAACAATGATTGTAAAAGATGTATACTTTCCGTCTCTCTCTTGCTTGTGCGGCTATAAACTGCTATTTATGCTTATTAATCATGACCTAACCATTGACCAAATTAAGGGCCTCTGAATAAGCTTTCCAACAAGGTATCATTTGCCTTAATTGGGCTTAAGATGTGTAAGTTAGGCCCATTTAAGTGAAGGAACATCATGGACTGCGCACTGATCCGTGCCAGAGATCTTGGGACCCAATTTATCTTTGATTTTGGCGTAATTTGACAATTCATGTGAAACCTGAAACTGTTGGTCTCTTCCTTATCTTTCTAGGGACAACAAGATCACCAAAATCCGATATATGTAGCACTACTTATGGTCTGCGGCAGGCAACACGGTCAAGATGAGTGAAAAATCCAAAAATTAACAATGTTTTGCAATTAAGCCCAATGACATAAAAGCCAATACAATGATTGTAAAAGTTGTCTAATTTCTGTCTCTCTCTGGCTTGTGCGGCTGTAAACTGCTATTAATGGTTATTAATCTTGACCTAACCCTAGGCCAAATTAAGGGTCTTTGAATAAGTTTTCCCACAATGTATCATATGCCTTAAATGGGCTTAAAATGAGTAAGTTAGGCCCATTTAAGTGAAGTAACATCATGGACTGCGTACTGATCCGTGCAAGAGAACTCGGGACCCAATTTAGCCTTGATTTTGTCCTATTTTTACAATTCTTTTGAAACAGGAAATTGTAGGTCTCTTCCTTATCTTTCTAGGGACAACAAGATCACCAAAATCCGATATTTGTAGCTCTAGTTATGTTCTGCGCAAGGTAACAAGGTCAGGATGAGTGAAAAATCCGAAAATTAACAATGTTTAGCAATACAGCCCAATATTGTAAAAGAAAACACAATTATTGTAAAAGTTGTCTGATTTCCGTCTCTCTATGGCTTGTGCGGCTGTAAACTGCTATTTTTGCTTATTAATCCTGACCTAACCGTTGACCAAATTAAGGGCCTCTGAATAAGCTTTCCAACAAGGTATCATATGCCTTAATTGGGCTTAAGATGTGTAAGTTAGGCCCATTTAAGTGAAGGAACATCATGGACTGTGCACTGATCCGCGCCAGAGAACTTGGGACCCATTTTAGCCGTGATTTTGGCGTAATTTGACAATTCATGTGAAACCTGAAATTGTTGGTCTATTCCTTATCTTACTAGGGACAACAAGATCACCATAATCCGATATTTGTAGCTCGAGTTATGCTCTGCGCAAGGCAACAAGGTCAGGATGAGTGAAATATCCGAAAATTAACAATGTTCTGCAATTAAGCCCAATAACATAAAAGCCAATACAATGATTGTAAAAGTTGTCTAATTTATGTCTCTCTCTGGTTTGTGCGGCTGTAAACTATTATTTATGCTTATTAATCCTGACCTAACCCTAGACCAAATTAGGGGCCTCTAAATAAGCTTTCCAACAAGGTATCATATGCCTTAATTGGGCTTAAGATGTGTAAGTTAGGCCCATTTAAGTGAGGGAACGTCATGGACTGCGCACTGATCCGCGCCAAAGAACTTGGGACCCAATATAGGCTTGATTTTGGCGTAATTCGACAATTCATGTGATACCTGAAATTGTTGGTCTCTTCCTTATCTTTCTAGGGACAACAAGATCACCAAAATCCGATATTTGTAGCTCTAGTTATGCTCTGCGCAAGGCAATAAGGTCAGGATGGATGAAAAATCCGAAAATTAACAATGTTTAGCAATTAAGCCCTATAATGTAAAAGCAAAAACAATGATTGTAAAAGTTGTCTAATTTCCGTCTCTCTCTGTCTTGTGCGGTTGTAAACTGATATTTATGCTTATTAATGTTGACCTAACCCTAGACCAAATTAAGGGCCTCTGAATAAGCTTTCCAATAAGGTATCATATGCCTTAATTAAGCTTAAGATGAGTAAGTTAGGCCCATTTTAGTGAAGGAACATCATGGACCGCGCACTGATCCGTGCCAGAGAACTTGGGACCCAATATAGCCTCGATTTTGGCGTAATTTGACAATTCATGTGAAACCTGAAATTGTTGGTCTCTTCCTTATCTTTCTAGGGACAACAAGATCACCAAAATCTGATATTTGTAGCTCTAGTTATGCTCTGCGCAAGGCAACAAGGTCAGGATGAGTGAAAAATCCGAAAAATAACAATGTTTAGCTATTAAGACCAATAATGTAAAAACAAAAACAATGATTGTAAAAGTTGTCTAATTTCCGTCTCTCTCTGGCTTGTGCGGCTGTAAACTGATATTTATGCTTATTAATGTTGACCTAACCCTAGACCAAATTAAGGGCCTCTGAATAAGCATTCCAGTAAGTTATCATATGCCTTAATTGGGCTTAAGATGAGTAAGTTTGGCCCATTTTAGTGAAGGAACATCATGGACCGCACACTGATCCACGCCAGAGAACTTGGGACCCAATTTAGCCTTGATTTTGGCTTAATTTGAAAATTCTTGTGAACCTAAAATTGTAGGTCTCTTCCTTATCTTTCTAGGGACAGCAAGATCACCAATATCCGATTTCTGTAACTCTAGTTATGCTCTGCGCAAGGCAACAAGGTCTTGATAAGTGAAAAATCCGAAAATTAACAATGTTTTGCAATTAAGCCGAATAACATAAAAGCCAATACAATGATTGTAAAAGTTTTATAATTTTCGTCTCTCTCTGGCTTGTGCAGCTGTAAACTGCTATTTATGGTTATTAATCTTGACCTAACCCTAGACCAAATTATGGGTCTTTGAATAAGTTTTCCCATAATGTATCATATGCCTTAATTGGGCTTAAGATGAGTAAGTTAGGCCCATTTAAGTGAAGGAACATCATGGACTGCATACTGATCCGTGTAGGAGAACTCGGGAGCCAATTTAGCCTCGATTTTGGCCTAATTTTACAATTCTATTGACACAGGAAATTGTAGGTCTCTTCCTTATCTTTCTAGGGACAGCAAGATCACCAAAATCCGATATCTATAGTTCTAGTTATGTTCTGCGCAAGGCAACAAGGTCAGGATGAGTGAAAAATCCGAAAATAATTAACAGTGTTTAGAAATTAAGCCCAATAATGTAAAAGCAAAAGCAATGATTGATAAAGTTGTATAATTTCCGTCTCTCTCTAGCTTGTGCGGCTGTAAACTACTATTTATGCTTATTAATCCTGACCTAACCCTTGACCAAATTAAGGGCCTCTAAATAAGCTTTCCAACAAGGTATCATATGCCTTAATTGGGCGTAAGATGTGTTAGCTAGGCCCATTTAAGTGAAGGAACATCATGGACTGCGCACTGATCCGCGCCAGAGAACTTGGGACCCAATTTATCCTTGATTTTGGCGTAATTTGACAATTCATGTGAAACCTGAAATTGTTGGTCTCTTCCTTATCTTTCTAGGGACAACAAGATCACCAAAATCCTATATTTGTAGCTCTAGTTATGCTCTGCGCAAGGCAACAAGGTCAGGATGAGTGAAAAATCGGACAATTAACAATGTTTAGCAATTAAGCCCAATAATGTAAAAGCAAAAACAATGATTGTAAAAGTTGTCTAATTTCCGTCTCTCTCTGTCTTGTGCGGCTGTAAACAGATAGTTATGCTTATTAATGTTTACCTAACCCTAGACCAAATTAAGGGACTCTGAATAGGCTTTCCAATAAGGTATCATATGCCTTAATTGAGCTTAAGATGAGTAAGTTAGACCCATTTTAGTGAAGGAACATCAGGATCCAATTTAGCCTTGATTTTGGCCTAATTTGACAATTTTAGTGAAACCTGAAATTGTAGGTCTCTTCCCTATCCTTCTAGGGACAACAAGATCACCAAAATCTGATATATGTAATTCTAGTTATGCTCTGCGCAAGGCAACAAGGTCAGGATGAGTGAAAAATCTGAAAATTAACAATGTTTAGCAATTAAGCCCAATAATGTAAAAGCAAAAACAATGATTGTAAAAGTTTTCTAATTTTCGTCTCTCTCTGGATTGTGCGGATGTAAACTGCTATTTATGGTTATTAATCTTGACCTAACCCTAGACCAAATTAAGGGTCTTTGAATAAGTTTTCCCACAATGTATCATATGCCTTAATTGGGCTTAAGATGAGTAAGTTAGGCCCATTTAAGTGAAGGAACATCATGGACTACGTACCGATCCGTGCAAGAGAACTCGGGACCCAATTTAGCTTTGATTTTGGCCTAATTTTACAATTCTTTTGAAACAGGAAATTGTAGGTCTCTTCCTTATCTTTCTAGGGACAACAAGATAAGCAAAATCCGATATCTGTAGCTCTAGTTATATTCTACGCAAGGCAACAAGGCCGGGATGAGTGAAAAATCCAAAAATTAACAATGTTTAGCAATTAAGCCCAATAATGTAAAAGCAAAAACAATGATTGTAAAAGTTATATAATTTCCGTCTCTCTCTTGCTTGTGCGGCTGTAAACTACTATTTATGCTAGTTAATCCTGACCTAACCCTAGACCAAATTAAGGGCCTCTGAATAAGCTTTCCAACAAGGTAACATATGCCTTCATTGGGCTTAAGATAAGTAAGTTAGGCCTATTTAAGTGAAGGAACATCATGCACTGCGCATAGATCCGCGCCAAAGAAATCGGGACCCAATTTACCCTTGATTTTGGCCTAAGTTGACAATTCTTCTGAAACTTGAAATTATAGGTCTCTTCCTTATCATTCTAGGGACATCAAGATCACCAAAATTCGATATCTGTAGCTCTAGTTATGCTCTGCGCAAGGCAACAAGGTCAGGATTGGTGAAAAATCCGAAAATTAAAAATGTTTAGTAATTAAGCCCAATTTAGCCCAATAATGTAAAAGCAAAACCAATGATTGTAAAAGCTGTCTAATTTTCGTCTCTCTCTGCCTTGTGAGGCTGTAACTTGCTAATTATGCTTATTGATCATGACCTAACCCGAGACCAAATTAAGGGCCTCTGATTAAGCTTTCCAACAAGGTATCATATGCCTTAATTGAGCTTAAGATGAGTAAGTTGGGCCCATTTAAGTGACGGAACATTATGGACTGCGCTCTGAACGCGCTGTCGCGCACGCGTCAAAAAGCGAGCGGCTTGTAAAAATATGTAGTTAGTTAGCGACAACTCAAGTATCGTCTCACAAGGACTCTTGGGTTGTTGTTAACAGAAAAAGTCAGATTTGGGGGGTTTTGGATTTGAAATTAAATAAAGAAAACAAAACAGAAAACTATGCAAACTAAATAACTATCAAATAGCTAAAAACAACGATTAACCTACTGTTCTCGGTTTCCCACTATCATCGGTTCATGTAATTCCAGGCCCTAAGCACATTATATACCCTTTTCGATTGTAGCATCAATTAACAAGCGAAATCAACGCTACGAGACATATGTTCCTATTCCCGAATTAAGCAAACGGGGTGAAGCACTCATGAACTAAGCGAACATGAACGAACACACGCGAATTAAGCAAACACGATTAAGTATAGGAACACACAATCATCGAAACAAATCAACACCTATTCTATACACTCCTGAATTAAGCAAACAGAAATATATAAAACAAGTATTGAAAGAGAATAGCATTGAGTTTAGGAATTACAAAACCTCAAGTGGCGGTGGAACCCGATTACAGTAGATTAATCAAGGAGACTAGTTCTCCATTACAAAAGAAACACAAAATGCTAAACCTACTGTTGCAGCCGCCTATGAAAAGAAAAGAAAAAGAGAAGATAAGCTCAACTTCTACGTTCTGTCCTAAAACAGACTTAAATACAGCTTCTGGATTCCGCTATCTTGCGAGGCGAGCACACCTTCGCGAGGTGAATATTATGAACAGTCTTCATTGTTTGGCTTTCTCGCGAGGCGAGCTTATCATTCGCGAGGCGATACTCTTCAAATTCCAAACTGTCACAGCCGTGACCTTCAACACGGGTAAGTCGTGATGGCTTCTGGTCTTCCAGGGTTGGATTACTCGCGAGACGAGTCAAGTATTCGTGGGGCGAGACAGAGAGGATTGCATTTTCTGGCACAGTCACGCTTCAGGTTCGCGAGGCGAATAGCCTCTCGCGGGGCGAAGAATCCAAAACTGCTTCACTTTATTAACCTGAAAACAAGAATTAACAGTAAGTACTTTATTCGACTCTAAATCAACTAAATTAACCTAAAAATACTTAAACGACTCAGAATCATGCTTGACGAAAATCGAGTCTAATTTGGGCGAAAACGATATATAATTAGCACAAAACCACGATCATACTAGCCATAAAACTAGATGAGCCAGGGGTTGATCAAAATACCCCAAACTTAAACCTTGCTTGTCCCCAAACAAACTAAAACTCAAAAACTTAAAAAGACTCAAGACATGGCAAGCTTAAAAGATTCAATCAAATTTCGCACAAATTTCAAGCAATTCATCAAAATAAATTTTCCTTCAATGTCCCCCCCCCCCCCCCCCCCCCTTTCAAACAAAGAAATCCCCACATGCATCTACTCTAAACAATTGAGAATATCATCATTCAAACAATCATTAATCTAAGCAAGGGATCCAAGTTACACACAAAAGGGAGATCACCAAATTCAAATAGTTGCCTTCCTCACAAGGGCATTTAGTGTTTCACTCAATCGCTCAGTTTGTCTAGGCTAACAACATTTCACTCAATTTCACTTTTAAGAGTAGTTCCCATGAATTTGATTTTCATCCCAAAATGGTTCCCACGGAAAACATGCATGCAACATCAAGAGGTCTTTTATGGTTGTAATGGGGCCTGGCTAAGAATAGGATTTACAAAGGTACTGGTCTTAAGTCCCCAGGAACTAAGAGAGCATGAACATTTTGATACATTGAACTTCCAATCAAGTTCCTTTTCCCATTTTTCTTTATGCTCTGGGTGATTACAACCTTTTCCTTCAAATAGCCTTTTTGACATTTTTGCACTTTTTATTTTTTTTATTTTTCTTTTTCTTTCTTTCTTTCTCTTTTCTTTTTTTTTTCTTGCCCTTGGCTCCAACCTTTTTTTTTTATTATTATTTTCTCAATCCCAAACAGCACATCATATCCTTGTAGCCACCCCAAGCTTAGTTTCTTGCAACCATTCTCTTGCTAAGCTTCCATGCTCTCCTAATCCTAAGATCGGGTTAACATGGTTTTTCCAGATTTTAGTCTCATAACATTAGGTTATCAAGAAATAATAGGCTAATTAGGCTCAAAGGGGCTAACTAGGGAACATGCATTAGGAAGGGTTCAATTTAGGCCAAGTGGTTATTTACAAAGAAAATGCTAAATCATTTGATGCAAACACATAAACATGCAAACCATAAAGAGATTCAAGCAAATTCGGGAAAGTAAAGCTCAAAAAGTGATTCACACAGTTAAAAAAAACATGTTGGAGGCTCAAATCCTCACCTGGACAATTTTGCAAATTGTTTGACCGAGATTCTATCCCTAGTGTGTGCATCCCATCACCCCAAACTTATCATAAATCATGCAATCATAACAGAATATCTCAAAGTTCAATTTTGAATTTTTCAAGTGGGGATCAAATTTTCAATTTTCAAATCCTAGGGGGAAAACAGTCAACACATAACATGCAATCATCTATGCAAATTCAATAAAACCCAATCAAGCTTGCCGACACAAGACTCAACACACATACTCCTGATCTTCTCAAATTATTCAGGAGCTAAAAGGAAACAAAACAAAAATAAAGCAAGGCAAAGCAATTAAAAAGAGTAAGGTTCAGAGAAAACTCATGGAGATGGTTCCACCAGGATCCCACTGTCTGTGATACAGCGGCCACGAAATGCCGAAATTGCAGTATGATCCTCCCGGATCCCATGGCCTACAGCATAAGTATGACAACGGGCGCTTGATAATCATGGTAACACCCCAAGTGCGGCGGACTTCTCATTCCCTCTCAGGTCAAAGATGACCTCCTTGTCAACCTTGTCAATAAAGTCCTCCCAATAAAAGTGGGATTCAACCTCTTGGACTGGCCACAGTGTCTTCATATCCAAGGGTGTAAAATCCAGAGGCTTGAACTCCATCACTGGTGGTTCCTCAGGGGGAGGTGGCAAATAGGTAGAGAGGGTTACTGGTGCTGCTTCATCTTCTGCACGTTCTTCATTCACTGCGCTAACAAATCCATCACCTGTTAAACCTACAGAAATCTCAGCACACACCACACAAAGGTTAGTGTTAGTACAGTCAGTACATATGGTACAATAAACTGAATCAGTAAAGGCCTGAATGTCTGGAAATTCAGCACACAGTTCATTCACCCCATCACTTTCAACACATGCATATGTATTCATAGAATCATCTAGTTCCAAAGGTTCTTCATTATCCTCAAGCATGGTGAAGAAGATGTCCTCCTGATCCTCATTTTCTATGTTTCCTGGCCAAACAGGGCCCTCAACCTCATATGTCTCCTGTTCCATATGGATGTTTTGCTCCTCACACCCTGAAAAGATTGAGCTTTCAAAACATGCTACACATGAAGCAGTGTCAGTACAATCAGCACATGAAGTATAATAGATAGAATCAGGAAAGGTATGAATATCTGGAGATTCAACACACAGTTCATCAACAGAAGTATTCTTGACATCATTATCAAAATTATCCTCAGAGGTATTGTCAAGAATAACTACTTGTAAATCTGTATGTTCTTCAAGGGGATATGGAGTTTGCAGTGTAGCTAAGGAGCAACGGCGCCAATTTTTTGAACGCACTATCGCGCACGCGTCAAAAAGCGAGCGGTTTGTAAAAATATGTAGTTAGGGAGCGACAACTCGAGTATCGTCTCACAAGGAATCTTGGGTTGTTGTTAATAGAAAAGTCAGATTTGGGGGGTTTTGGATTTGAAATTAAATAAAGAAAACAAAGCAGAAAACTATGCAAACTAAATAACTATCAAATAGCTAAAAACAACGATTAACCTACTGTTCTCGGTTTCCCACTATCATCGGTTCATGTAATTCCAGGCCCTAAGCAGATTCTAAACCCTTTTTGATTGTAGCATCAATTAACAAGCGAAATCAACGCTACGAGACATATGTTCCTATTCCTGAATTAAGCAAACGGTGTGAAGCACTCATGAACTAAGCGAACATGAACGAACACACGCGAATTAAGCAAACACGATTAAGTATAGGAACACACAATCATCGAAACAAATCAACACCTATTCTATACACTCCTGAATTAAGCAAACAGAAATATATAAAACAAGTATTGAAAGAGAATAGCATTGAGTTTAGGAATTACAAAACCTCAAGTGGCGGTGGAACCCGATTACAGTAGATTAATCAAGGAGACTAGTTCTCCATTACAAAAGAAACACAAAATGCTAAACCTACTGTTGCATCCGCCTATGAAAAGAAAAGAAAAAAAGAAGATAAGCTCAGCTTCTACGTTCTGTCCTAAAACAGACTTAAATACAGCTTCTGGATTCCGCTATCTCGTGAGGCGAGCACACCTTCGCGAGGCGAATATTATGAACAGTCTTCATTGTTTGGCTTTCTTGCGAGGCGAGCTTATCATTCGCGAGGCGAGACTCTTCAAATTCCAAACTGTCACAGCCGTGACCTTCAACACGGGTAAGCCGTGATGGCTTCTGGTCTTCTAGGGTTGGATTACACGCGAGGCGAGTCAAGTATTCGCCGGGGAGACAGAGAGGATTGCATTTTCTGGCACAGTCACGCTTCAGGTTCGCGAGGCGAATAGCCTCTCGCGGGGCGAAGAATCCAAAACTGCTTCACTTTATTAACCTGAAAACAAGAATTAACGGTAAGTACTTTATTCGACTCTAAATCAACTAAGTTAACCTAAAAATACTTAAACGACTCAGAATGATGCTTGACGACAATCGAGTCTAATTTGGGCGAAAACGATATATAATTAGCACAAAACCACGGTCATACTAGCCATAAAACTAGATGAGCCAGCGACTGAACAAAATACCCCAAACTTAAACTTTGATTGTCCCCAAGCAAACTAAAACTCAAAAACTTAAAAAGACTCAAGACATGGCAAGCTTAAAAGATTCAATCAAATTCCGCACAAATTTCAAGCAATTCATCAAAATAATTTTTCCTTCAATGTCCCCCCCTTTCAAACAAAGCAATCCCCACATGCATCTACTCTAAACAATTGAGAATATCATCATTCAAACAATCATTAATCTAAGCAAGGGATCCAAGTTACACACAAAAGGGAGATCACCAAATTCAAACAGTTGCCTTCCTCACAAGGGCATTTAGTGTTTCACTCAATCGCTCAGTTTGTCTAGGCTAACAACATTTCACTCAATTTCACTTTTAAGAGAACTTCCCATGAATTTGATTTTCATCTCAAAATGGTTCCCACAGAAAACATGCATGCAACATCAAAAGGTCTTTTATGGTTGTAATGGGGCCTGGCTAAGGGTAGGATTTACAAAGGTACTGGGCTTAAGTCCCTAGGAACTAAGAGAGCATAAACATTTTGATACATTGAACTTCCACTCAAGTTCCTTTTCCCATTTTTCTTTATGCTTTGGGTGACTACAACCTTTTCCTTCAAATAGCCTTTTTGACATTTTTGCACTTTTTATTTTTTTATTTTTCTTTTTCTTTCTTTCTTTCTCTTTTCTTTTTTTTTCTTGCCCTTGGCTCCAACCTTTTTTTTTTTATTTTTTTCTCAATCCCAAACAACACATCATATCCTTGTAGCCACCCCAAACTTAGTTTCTTGCAACCATTCTCTTGCTAAGCTTCCATGCTCTCATAATCCTAAGATCGGGTTAACATGGTTTTTCCAGATTTTAGTCTCATAACATAAGGTTATCAAGAAATAATAGGCTAATTAGGCTCAAAGGGGCTAACTAGGGAACATGCATTAGGAAGGGTTCAATTTAGGTCAAGTGGTTATTTACAAAGAAAATGCCTAAATCATTTGATGCAAACACATAAACATGCAAACCATAAAGAGATTCAAGCAATTTCGGGAAAGTGCAGCTCAAAAAGTGATTCACACAGTTAAAAAAAACATGTTGGAGGCTCAAATCCTCATCTGGAAAATTTTGCAAATTGTTTGACCGAGATTCTATCCCTAGTGTGTGCATCCCATCACCCCAAACTTATCATAAATCATGCAATCATAACAGAATATCTCAAAGTTCAATTTTCAATTTTTCAAGTGGGGATCAAATTTTCAATTTTCAAATCCAAGGGGGAAAACAGTCAACACATAACATGCAATCATCTATGAAAATTCAATAAAACCCAATCAAGCTTGCCGACACAAGACTCAACACACATACTCCTGATCTTCTCAAATTATTCAGGAGCTAAAAGGAAACAAAGCAAAAATAAAGCAAGGCAAAGCAATTAAAAAGAGTAAGGTTCAGAGAAAAACCATGGAGATGGTTCCACCAGGATCCCACTGTCTGTGATACAGCGGCCACGGAATGCCCAAATGGCAGTATGATCCTCCCGGATCCCATGGCCTACAACATAAGTATGACAGCGGGCGCTTGATAATCATGGTAACTCCGCCAAGTGTGGCGGACTTCTCATTTCCTTTCAGTTCAAAGATTACCTCCTTGTCAACCTTGTCAATAAAGTCCTCCCAATAAAAGTGGGATTCAACCTCTTGGACTGGCCACATTGTCTTCATATCCAAGGGTGCAAAATCCAGAGGCTTGAACTCCATCACTGGTGGTTCCTCAGGGGGAGGTGGCAAATAGGTAGAGATGGTTACTGGTGCTGCTTCATCTTCTGCACGTTCTTCATTCACTGTGCTAACAAATCCATCACCTGTTAAACCTGCAGAATGTTGGTGTAAGCCCTAGAGGCCAATGTATTTCTTTAGACTTACATTTGTATCTTGCTATTTTATATATATATATGATATGAGGCATTCCAGTTTATTGTGTTACTTGTTTAAACATAATAAAGTCCTTAGAATAGAGATTTCGGTTTAATAGAATATCAAGTATATGACTTGATCGTGAGACACTATTGAACAATGAAATCCTATTCTTAAATATCCGTAGTCAAGTATTTTATTAATAAGGACAATAATAATACAATTGAGACTATTATGTGTGCAGACTGATGACCATATGTCACGGGTCATGCATATGAGATATCGAGTCGCCACATAGGTACACATTAAGGTAATGATGTACTGGATTGACCCACCATGAGAACACTACATGGAGCGTTATGTGAGTGTCATAAGTAGTTCTCATAGTGACAATGGTGCATACAATCCTTCGACCTGAAATCACTACGATCCCTACATGAGGAGTCGTGTGCTTTAATATCGTCAAACGTCATCTGTAATAGGATGATTATAAAGACGGTCATTGGGCATACCACGAGCCATGCAGAGGGATGTGAGTGACCTAGATGGAATTTGTCCCTCCTACATGACAGGAGTAATATCTGTGGGCCCCCGATAGAGTGGGACTCAGAAATGCATGGCCATGCTTTGAAATGAGTCAATATGAGATATTGACCTCATTTGTTGTTAAGTCTACTCGGGTATCAGGGAACATGATATTGAACCATACAAGGGTGACACATTCTATGCCTTGTGTTCAATATAGATATATGGACAAAGGGATAATAATGCACATGAATAATTGTCACAGAAAGGTTTCGTCAAATCACTGACTTTCTCACAACTTAGGTAGCAGTGATGTATTGCTAGATACCGCTCACTGTTTGTAATATTAAATGGGATTTAATGTTACTGCTAACGTTTTGGGAACCTATAGGGTCACACACATAAAAGCGGATTAAAAGAAGCATTAAAAGGAGAGTTGGACTTTCCTATTGGGCCTAGCGCATAATACATGGGCTTAGGTCAAGTGCTGCTCACTAACTCACTTAAGGAGGCGCTACTATAAGTAGAACACTTAAGTTGTTGTACACACACGGTTGATAACATAGCCGCACAAAAGGAGTAAGAGTGAACAGTAAGTCTCGGTTTTGAAGCTAGCACTGTAAGACAGAGACGCTTCAGGTTCGTGACGTTGGACTTTCATGGAGTCTGCTCGTGTGGATACCTCTAGAGACACCGTTCGTGCGGTGTTCGTGATAGACGAATTTCAACCAACAGCCATCGCTTCAAGAGGTAAACTTTTTAATCATGAATCATGACCATTCGCAAGGATCCTTCGATGGGAATTTTTCCGCTGCGTTTTATTTTGTTTTATACGCAAATTCCCAACAGTGGTATCAGAGCCGCTTGCGAAACCATGATTCAGTTACGTGGTTTATCTGTTATGTATGATAACATGTTTATAATGTGAATCGTTTTTCTGAAAATTGTTTTTGAAAATCGTTTGCATCTGGTTTGCGAAACCTTGTTTCTGTGATTTTCGTATGTATATGATATATACGTCTATTGCATGTTTGTGTATGTATGTGATATGTACGTTGGTTCTGAATCCTTATTATGTTCTGCGATGGCGTCAAATGTTGATGTTAAACATGATTGTTTTCAGTTCTGTGTTGGCGGCGTTAAGGGGTTTCAGACATGAAAAGTTCATGTTGTTGCGGCTGAGGTTCCAAGTGTTGAAACCGTAGCCGCCGTTCCTTGCAACGTGAAGTGTTCACGGGCCTTGCGGTTTTAGGGTTGAAAGGTTGACGCCCTAGCCACCAAGGAAGCGAGGCACACTTCGGAGAGAAAATTTTTCTTCGGGGCGCTGCCCCGCACCCCGCAAGGGGCGGCCTCCCCTTGACCCCCGCCCGCTGACCGGGCAGCAGGACCTCGTGCTACCTCTGCGTAGTGTGTAATTTCGAAATTCAAATTTTAAAAATTTTATGTCACCATTTAATAATTATATCAATCACAATAAATGTGATTTGTTACAATAAATGTGATTTATATAAATGTGATTTATACCAATTACAATAAATGTGATTTGTTAAAATAAATGTGATTTATATAAATATGATTTATATCAATTACAATAAATGTGATTTATGTTAATTGAATAAATGTGATTTATGTCAATTACAATAAATGTGATTTGTGGTAACAACAGTTGCAATAAATGTGATTTATGTCATTTACAATAAATATGATTTATAATAAATGTGATTTGTGGTAACAACAATTGCAATAAATATGATTTATAGTAACATCTATTATAATAAATGTGATTTATTATATATATATATATATATATATATGTTATGTTTTCAAAATTCAGATTTTGAAATCTCTAATTTATGAAATTAATAATAATAATGATTATGTGTTATTATTGGTTGTTACTATTTATTTGGTGATGTATGGTGAATGGTTATGGCCTTAGTCCTTTTACCTTTTGGTTTATATTTTGAAATACGGCCTGCGTGTCGTGCCTTTCTCTTATATTCCATATGTATCTTCTTTTCTCATCTCACTCCCCTCATATGTAAAATGAGGTTTCTGTTTATGTAATGTAATGATGGAGACAAGAAGACGCTATCACGTGGGAGATCTTGCTTGGAGAAGCTTGGACGCTCCTAGGTTTTAGTTTAGATTCTCTCATTGGCTTGGGAGAATCAATGCGTTAGGGGCCATAACCATATCACATTTATTTGCCTTATATATGTATGAGATGCATGTATGTATATAGTATGTTAAAAGAGTTTAACTAATATATGTATGAGATGCATATATGTAAATAATAAGTTAAAGAGTTTAACAAATGATGAGATCAAATTTTAATAAAATCCCTCAAAAGGAAATATTAAGTCACATTTAAAGGCCTTCCGATGCATGGCACTCGTCAAGACTATTATCGATTAAGTGTGGGTCCGCCAAAGCGGGGTACCTTTATCTATAATAGTAAGACGCGATGGGACAAATGTAATGTTCAACTGCTATCCATTGGTTCTGACTTAACTAAGCCAACTTCAATAGGATTGAAAGGCTTAGAGGCTCATAAGTTGGGCTTTAGTCCATGTGATGGATTAGAATAAGAGTTATTCACCCAACTGTCCAAGAATTGCATGAGATGCAATCGGAAAGTGTTTCCTACCTAAATAACCGAATTTTAAGTGATCAGCGAAAGCTGACTTAAAGCTAGGTGAAATATGGATCTTGGCCCACTAGAAAATCTTCCAACGGGATTTTCCGAATCAATGATGAGGGTCATTGTTTTGAGTAAAATAGTGGGAGGCGTATTTAATTAAAGACCTAATTAAATAACTTCATGGCATGATACTTATATTTTGCATATTTATCTCTGTAGATTACCATGGCATCAAACACATCAAGTAACCTGTCATTGCGATCCGTCCTTGAGAAGGACAAACTATCCGAAGCAATTTTCTGGACTGGTACAGAAACTTGAGGATTGTCCTCAAACATGAGAAAAAGCTGTATGTTCTTGAGGAGCCTATTCCTGAGGAGCCACCGGCTTCAAGTGCTTCTAGGGCTGACAGGGATGCTTATAAGAAGCATCAGGATGATGCCTTAGACGTCGGCTGTCTTATGCTTGCTACCATGACCTCTGAGCTGCAAAAGCAACATGAGACCATGGAGGCGTACGATATGATCGTGTACCTCAAGCTACTCTACCAAGAGCAAGCAAGGCATGAGCGGTTCGAAGTTTCCAGAGCCCTTTTCCAGTGTAAATTGGCAGAAGGGAGCCCTGTGAGTCCTCATGTACTCCAGATGATCGGGTACATTGAGAATCTCGAGAGACTGGGATTTCCTTTAGGCCAAGAGTTGGCCACCGACTTGGTTTTGCAATCGTGGCCTGAGAGCTATAGTCAGTTTGTCATGAACTTCAATATGAATGATCTTGACAAACCTCTTCCAGAGTTGTTGAGCATGTTAAGAACCGCTGAACAAAATATTAACAAAGGAAAGGGGAAGGCCATTTTGATTGTCCAGGCTGGAAATAGCAAGAAGCAGCGCAAGAAGCCCAAGAACAAACAAAAGGGCAAGGGCAAGGGCAAGGCCATCAACAAGATCAAGCCCAGTACTTCTGGCTTGAAGCCTATGGGTGGTGTGGCTAAGGAAGGCAATTGCTTCCACTGTGGTCGGACCGGACATTGGAAGAGGAACTGCCCAAAATACCTGGAAGAGATCAAGAAGAAGAAGGGAAGTGAGACTTCCGCTTCAGGTATGTTTGTTATAGAAGTCAATTTATCTACTTCTGCATCATGGGTATTAGATACTGGATGTGGTTCTCACATTTGTACAAATGTGCAGGACCTAGACAGGAGTAGACCATTGACAAAGGGCGAAGTCGATCTACGAGTCGGAAATGGAGCAAAGGTTGCTTCTTTAGCTGTAGGGACTTATGTATTGACTTCGCCCACTGGGCTTACTATTCAGTTAGAGAACTGTTAGTTTGTGCCTGCAATTAGCAGGAATATCATTTCTGTTTCTTGTTTGGACAAGATTGGTTTTTCTTTTATAATAAAGAACAAAAGTTGTTCTATTTATTTGGATGATATTTTCTATGCTAGTGCACACATGAGTAATGGACTTTATGTCCTTGATCTTGAAATGCCCATCTATAACATAAATACTAAGAGGTTCAAACCAAATGAGTTGAACCTATTTTATCTTTGGCATTGTCGTTTAGGCCATATAAATGAGAAGCACATTTCGAAGCTCCATAAAGATGGACTCTTGGACTCATTTGATTATGAATCATATGAGATATGTGAGTCTTGTTTATTGGGAAAGATGACTAAAGCTCCATTCACCGTCAAAGGTGAAAGAGCCAACGATCTTTTGGGTCTTATACATAGCGATGTATGCGGACCCCTAAACACATCAGCTAGAGGTGGTTTTCAGTACTTCATCACATTTACTGATGATTTCAGTAGATATGGATTTGTGTATCTTATGAAACATAAATCGGAATCCTTTGAAAAGTTCAAGGAATTCAAAAATGAGGTACAAAACCAACTTGGTAAAAATATTAATGCTCTTCGATCAGATCGAGGGGGTGAATATTTGAGCATAGAGTTTGATGATCATCTGAGAGAGTGTGGGATTTTATCTCAACTCACTCCACCTGGAACACCACAATGGAATGGTGTTTCTGAGAGGAGAAATCGAACCTTGTTGGACATGGTTCGGTCTATGATGAGTCATGCAAACCTTCCAAACTCTTTCTGGGGACATGCTCTATTAACAGCAGCTTTTACACTTAACCGTGTTCCATCCAAAACGGTAGAAAAGACACCATATGAGATATGGACTGGTAGACGACCCAGCATGTCTTTTATGAAGATTTGGGGTTGTGAAGCATATGTGAAACGTCAAGTTTCTAATAAGCTTGATCCCAAATCTGATAAATGCTTCTTTGTGGGGTATCCCAAAGAAACCAAGGGATACCAATTCTATAATCCTTCCGAAGGCAAAGTGTTTGTCGCACGGACTGGTGTATTCCTAGAAAAGGAGTTTATCTCCATAGGAACCAGTGGGAGGAAGATAGAACTTGAAGAAATTCAAGAATCACAGAGTAGTGACCTACCATTGGTGGAACAGGGGCAACCTTCACGAGAATCTTTGTGGAGGAACAACCCGCTCCAAGAGAGCACAAGACCAGCGTAGGTCTAACAGGATACGTCACCAGCCTGAGAGATATGGATTTCTCATGACTCCACAAGGTGATGTATTGCTCATGGATCAAGATGAGCCTGTGACCTACCAGGAGGCCATCACTGGCCCAAAATCTGAGAAGTGGCTTGAGGCCATGAAATCTGAGATGGATTCCATGTACACCAACCAGGTATGGACCTTGGTAGAGCCACCTGAAGGGGTAAAACCTATAGGGTGCAAGTGGGTTTTCAAAAAGAAAACTGACATGGATGGTAAGGTACACACCTTTAAGGCGTGATTGGTCGCTAAGGGTTTCAAGCAAATTCATGGTGTCGACTATGATGAGACCTTTTCACCTGTTGCGATGCTTAAATCTGTCCGGATCTTACTTGCTATCGCTGCATACCATGATTATGAGATATGGCAGATGGATGTCAAAACTGCCTTCCTTAATGGAAAGCTTCTTGAGGATGTGTACATGACACAACCTGAAGGCTTTGACATTTCAGAGGATGCCGGAAAGGTATGTAAATTGTAGCGATCAATCTATGGATTGAAGCAAGCTTCCAGAAGTTGGAACCTTCGTTTTGATGATGCTGTAAGACAGTACGGATTCATCAAAAATGAAGATGAACCTTCTGTCTACAAGAAGGCTAGTGGGAGCATTGTTGTTTTTCTGGTGTTATATGTAGATGACATATTACTCATTGGAAATGACATCCCTACACTACAAAATGTAAACACATGGTTAGGGAATTGCTTCTCTATGAAAGATTTGGGTGAAGCTACCTATGTATTGGGGATCAGGATCTATAGGGATAGATCGCTGAAATTGCTTGGCCTAAGTCAGAGTACATACATAGACAAAGTGTTGAGACGCTTTAACATGCATGAATCAAAGAAAGGACTATTGCCTATGTCACATGGTATATGCCTGTCAAAGGCACAATCCCCTTCCATTCAAGAAGAAAGGGATCGCATGAGTAAGATTCCATATGCATCCGCAATTGGGTCTATCATGTATGCCATGTTATGTACTCGACCAGATGTATCGTATGCTTTAAGCATAACGAGCAGGTACCAGTCTGATCCCGGTGAGAGTCACTGGTCTGCTGTCAAGAACATCCTTAAGTACTTGAGAAGAACTAAGGATTCGTTCTTGGTATATGGAGGCGAGGAAGAGCTTGTTGTAATAGGTTACACCGATGCTAGCTTCCAGACCGATAAGGATGATTCCAGATCGCAATCTGGTTATGTGTTCTGCCTGAATGGCGGGGCTGTGAGTTGGAAGAGTTCAAAGCAGGAGACAGTTGCCGATTCTACTACAGAGGCTGAGTATATTGCTGCCTCCAATGCAGCAAAGGAGGCTGTTTGGATCAGGAAGTTCATTGCTGAACTTGGTACGGTTCCAAGTATTGTGGACCCCATTGATCTCTATTGTGATAACAATGGGGCCATTGCACAAGCCAAGGAACCTAGATCTCATCAGCGATCCAAACATATACTTAGGCGCTTCCATCTCATTCGAGAGATCATCGATAGAGGAGATGTGAAAATATGCAGAGTACCAACACTTGATAACGTTGCTGACCCACTTACGAAACCTCTTGCTCAACAGAAGCATGAAGGTCACACTAGATCGACGGGCATTAGATTGATGCCTGATTGGCTCTAGTGCTAGTGGGAGATTGTTGGTGTAAGCCCTAGAGGCCAATGTATTTCTTTAGACTTACATTTGTATCTTGCTATTTTATATATATATGATATGAGGCATTCCAGTTTATTGTGTTACTTGTTTAAACATAATAAAGTCCTTAGAATAGAGATTTCAGTTTAATAGAATATCAAGTATATGACTTGATCGTGAGACACTATTGAACAATGAAATCCTATTCTTAAATATCTGTAGTCAAGTATTTTATTAATAAGGACAATAATAATACAATTGAGACTATTATGTGTGCAGACTGATGACCATATCTCACGGGTCATGCATATGAGATATCGAGTCGCCACATAGGTACACATTAAGGTAATGATGTACTGGATTGACCCACCATGAGAACACTACATGGAGCGTTATGTGAGTGTCATAAGTAGTTCTCATAGTGACAATGGTGCATACAATCCTTCGACCTGAAATCACTACGATCCCTACATGAGGAGTCGTGTGCTTTAATATCGTCAAACGTCATCTGTAATAGGATGATTATAAAGACGGTCATTGGGCATACCACGAGCCATGCAGAGGGATGTGAGTGACCTAGATGGAATTTGTCCCTCCTACATGACAGGAGTAATATCTGTGGGCCCCCTGATAGAGTGGGACTGTAAAATGCATGGCCATGCTGAAATGAGTCAATATGAGATATTGACCTCATTTGTTGTTAAGTCTACTCGGGTATCAGGGAACATGATATTGAACCATACAAGGGTGACACATTCTATGCCTTGTGTTCAATATAGATATATGGACAAAGGGATAATAATGCACATGAATAATTGTCACAGAAAGGTTCGTCAAATCACTGACTTTCTCACTACTTAGGTAGCAGTGATGTATTGCTAGATACCGCTCACTGTTTGTAATATTAAATGGAATTTAATGTTACTGCTAACGTTTTGGGAACCTACAGGGTCACACACATAAGAGCGGATTAAAAGAAGCATTAAAAGGAGAGTTGGACTTTCCTATTGGGCCTAGCGCATAATACATGGGCTTAGGTCAAGTGCTTCTCACTAACTCACTTAAGGAGGCGCTACTATAAGTAGAACACTTAAGTTGTTGTGCACACACGGTTGATAACCTAGCCGCACAAAAGGAGTAAGAGTGAACAGTAAGTCTCGGTTTTGAAGCTAGCACTGTAAGACAGAGACGCTTCATGTTCGTGACGTTGGACTTTCACGGAGTCCGCTCGTGTGGATACCTCTAGAGACACCGTTCGTGCGGTGTTCGTGACAGACAAATTTCAACCAACAGCCATCGCTTCAAGAGGTAAACTTTTTAATCATGAATCATGACCATTCGCAAGGATCCTTCGATGGGAATTTTTCCGCTGCGTTTTATTTTGTTTTATACGCAAATTCCCAACACATAAATCTCAGCACACACCACACAAAGGTTAGTGTTAGTACAGTCAGTACATATGGTACAATAAACTGAATAAGTAAAGGCCTGAATGTCTGGAAATTCAGCACACAGTTCATCTACCCCATCACTTTCAACACATCCATATGTATTCATAGAATCATCTAGTTCCAAAGGTTCTTCATTATCCTCAAGCATGGTGAAGCAGATGTCCTCCTGATCCTCATTTTCTATGTTTCCTGGCCGAACAAGGCCCTCAACCTCATATGTCTCCTGTTCCATATGGACGTTTTGCTCCTCACACCCTGAAAAGAATGAGCTTTCAAAACATGCTACACACGAAGCAGTGTCAGTACAATCAGCACATGAAGTATAATAGATAGAATCAGGAAAGGTATGAATATCTGGAGATTCAACACACAGTTCATCAATAGAAGTATTCTTGACATCATTATCAAAATTATCCTCAGAGGTATTGTCAAGAATAACTACTTGTGAATCTGTATGTTCTTCAAGGGGATGTGGAGTTTGCAGTGCAGCTAAGGAGCAACGGCGCCAATTTTTTGAACGCGCTGTCGCGCACGCGTCAAAAAGCGAGCGGTTTGTAAAAATATGTAGTTAGGGAGCGACAACTCGAGTATCGTCTCACAAGTACTCTTGGGTTGTTGTTAACAGAAAATGTCAGATTTGGGGGGTTTTGGATTTGAAATTAAATAAAGAAAACAAAGCAGAAAACTATGCAAACTAAATAACTATCAAATAGCTAAAAACAACGATTAACCTACTGTTCTCGGTTTCCCACTATCATCGGTTCATGTAATTCCAGGCCCTAAGCAAATTATAAACCCTTTTCGATTGTAGCATCAATTAACAAGCGAAATCAACGCTACGAGACATATGTTCCTATTCCCGAATTAAGCAAACGGGGTGAAGCACTCATGAACTAAGCGAACATGAACGAACACACGCGAATTAAGCAAACGCTATTAATTATAGGAACACACAATCATCGAAACAAATCAACACCTATTCTATACACTCCTGAATTAAGCAAACAGAAATATATAAAACAAGTATTGAAAGAGAATAGCATTGAGTTTAGGAATTATAAAACCTCAAGTGGCGGTGGAACCCGATTATAGTAGATTAATAAAGGAGACTAGTTCTCCATTACAAAATAAACACAAAATGCTAAACCTACTGTTGCAGCCGCCTATGAAAAGAAAAGAAAAAGAGAAGATAAGCTCAGCTTCTACGTTCTGTCCTAAAACAGACTTAAATACAGCTTCTGGATTCCTCTATCTCGCGAGGCGAGCACACCTTCTCGAGGCGAATATTATGAACAGTCTTCATTGTTTGGCTTTCTTGCGAGGCGAGCTTATCATTCACGAGGCGAGACTCTTCAAATTCCAAACTGTCACAGCCGTGACCTTCAACACGGGTAAGCCGTGATGGCTTCTTGTCTTCTAGGGTTGGATTACTTGCGAGGCGAGTCAAGTATTCGCGGGGAGAGACAGAGAGGATTGCATTTTCTGGCACAGTCACGCTTCAGGTTCGCGAGGCGAATAGCCTCTCGAGGGGCGAAGAATACAAAATTGCTTCACTTTATTAACCTGAAAACAAGAATTAACAGTAAGTACTTTATTCAACTCTAAATCAACTAAATTAACCTAAAAATACTTAAACGACTCAGAATGATGCTTGACGACAATCGAGTCTAATTTGGGCGAAAACGATATATAATTAGCACAAAACCACGGTCATACTAGCCATAAAACTGGATGAGCCAGTGGCTGATCACGCACCGATCCGCGTCAGAGAACTCGGACCTAATTTATCCTTGATTTTGGCCTAATTTGACAATTCTTTTGAACTCGGAAATTTTAGGTCTCTTCCTAATCTTTCTTGGTATAGCAAGATTACCAAAATCCGATATTTGTAGCTCTAGTTATGCTCTGTGCAAGGCAACAAGGTCAGGATGAGTGAAAAATCCGAAAATTTACAATTTTTAGCAATTAAGCCCAATAATGTAAAAGCAAAAACAATGATTGTAAAAGTTGTCTAATTTCCGTCTCTCTCTGGCTTGTGCAGCTGTAAACTACTATTTATGCCTATTAATCCTGACCTAACCCTAGACCAAATTAAGGGCCCCCGAATAAGCTTTCCAACAAGTTTTCATATGCCTTAATTGGGCTTCAGATGAGTAAGTTAGGCCCATTTAAGTGAAGGAACATCATGGACAGCGCACTGATCCACGCCAGAGAACTCGGGACCCAGTTTAGCCTTGATTTTGGCCTAATTTGACAATACTTGTGACACCTGAAATTGTAGGTCTCTTCCTTATCTTTCTAGGGACAGCAAGATCACCAAAATCCGATATCCGTAGCTCAAGTTATGATCTGCGCAAGGCAACAAGGTCAAGATGAGTGAAAAATCCGAAAATTAACAATGTTTAGCAATTAAGCCCAATTAAGCCCAATAATGTAAAAACAAAAACAATGATTGTAAAAATTAATTTTTGTGTCTCTCTCTGATTTGTCGTTGTAAACTGTTATTTATGCTTATTAATGCTGACCTTACCCTAGACCAAATTAAGAGCCTCTGAATAAGCCTTCTAACAAGGTATCATATGCCTTAATTGGGTTTAAGATGAGTAAGTTAGGCCCTATTAAGTGAAGGAACATCATGGACTGTGGACTGATCCGCGCCAGTGAACTCGGGACCTAATTTAGCCTTGATTTTGGCATAATTTGACAATTCTTTTGAGTCTTGAATTTGTAGGTCGCTTCCTTATCTTTATAGGGACAACATGATCACCAAAACCGATATTTGTAGCTCTAGTTATGCTCTGCGCAAGGCAACAAGGTCATGATGAGTGAAAAATCCGAAAATTAACAATGTTTAGCAATTAAGCCCAATTAAGCCCAATAATGTAAAAGCAAAAACAATTATTGTAAAAGTTGTCTAATTTCTGACTCTCTCTGAGTTGTGCTGTTGTAAACTGTTATTTATGCTAATTAATCCTCTGAATAAGCTTTCCAACAAGGTATCATATTGATAGTGTGATTTTGCATCATATTTCATGTACATTTGTGCATGCATTTTCATATAGCTTAGGCATGATTTTTTTGAATTTTATTAGTTTTTACCTTGGAACTGGTGAGGCGGTTTCTTGGTGTTGTTTTGTAGGAATTTAAGGAAAAATGCTCAAGATTAGCCATGATGGAGCTTGGATGAAGACAGATCTTGAAAAATGAAGAAAATTACCCAAGCAGAGCCTATCACGGCCTAGCCGTGATGACCATCACGACCGTGATGGAGCAATAATTAAGAAGAAAGAAGGCAGAAGTCAGAAGCTGTCACGGCCTAGCCGTGATGCCCATCACCGCCGTGACATGCTAATTGAAACAGAACCCTCCTAGGCAGAATCTGTCACGGCATAGCCGTGATTCCCATCACGACCGTGACACACCAATTGGTGGAGACAAAAGCGATCACGGCCTAGCCGTGACGAGTGTCACGGCCGTGACAAACATATTTTGAAAGCGCGCCCAAGGCAGAAATCGTCACGGCCTGGTCGTGATGGCCATCACGACCGTGACGCGAATCCTAATTTATAAAAAGGCACAGGCAGAACAGAGGAAACCAATTTTTGAAACCCTCAAACACTCTTTGAACCAGGGGCAGTTGCACAAGGATTCCATGGAGTCTCTGCTCTTTTTCATCTCTATTTCTGTAGTTTTGGCTATGATCATGAGTAGCTAAACTCCCATTGTTGGGGTTAGGTGTAGCTATTTCTGAATTATCCATGTATTTGATGTGATCTTGTAATACAGTTTTTGCTTCCTTATGAATGATTGATTTCTATGCCTAATGCTTGTTGTGGCTAGCACCACGATGACTTGATTATTGTTTTGGTATGCAATTGGAAAATTTGTATTAGAACGAGAACTGAAATCAACCACCTAGTAAACCTTGTATCTAGGAATGGATTTAGGTTTATTAGCAATCGTGTAATCCCTAATCTTAATGCAAATTCATTAATCTAGGCCACCTATGGAATTAGGGTCTATTAGTGGATTTAGGCTCTTGTCATCGAGGAATCGGGGCTTGAGTAATCTAGTGGATTGATTGTCATAATTGAAGTAGAAACTGTTAATCAGTCATTTCATTGCATGGGGATGAAGTTTAGTGAACCTAATCCCAGCATCGTTCATAGATTTGAAGAATTCTTTTAACTACCTTCCAAGTGTTCGACAGAAATTCTCACAGAACTTTTCTTGTAAATTTGCTTATTTTAGGTTTTGAATCTGATTTGGCTTGGTATTTAGTATTGAGCCCCCTTCAATCCAAATATCCGCTTAGATAGTAATTGATTTGGTACGTGCTAGTACTTGTCACAGTCCTCGTGGGAACGATAAAACGGTCTCACCACCGTATTACTTGTACGACTAGGTATACTTGCCTAGATCCGTCAACAAGTTTTTGGCGCCGTTGCCGGGGACTGTGTTTCAATATTAGCATACCCATTTCGGTTACTAATTTAAGCAATTTTTTTTCTGTTATAATCTGTTTGCTGTCACATTTTTCTGTTTTGTTTTGCTGTCATTTTTTCTGGTTTGTTTGCTGTTTCTGTTTGCTGACATTTACTGCTAACAATCTTGGTTGCTAGACTGTTTGTGCATGCGAGGTACTATCCCGGATGACCAACTCCTCTACAATCCTGAAATAGAAAGAACAACTAGGGGGAATCGGAGGCAAGCAAAAGAGCAGAAACTGCTAGAACAACAAGAAGAAGAACAAGAGACTTCCACTTCTCAAGTTCATCAAGAAAGACTCGGGATGGCAGGCAATGGTGAAGGTGCTCCACCACGGAGGACACTTGGGGACTACGGCAATACAAATGTCAATCGGCATGTCACTAGCATAGTAAGGCCCCCAATTAACTGCAACAATTTTGAAATCAAGCCAGCTCTCTTGAATTTGGTTTCACAAAATCAATTTGCCGGGTTAGAAAAGGAGGATCCTAATAGTCATATCTCCAACTTCATTGAGATATGTGATACTATGAAGCACAATGGTGCCTCTGAGGATGCAATTCGCCTAAGGGCGTTTCCCTTCTCTCTAAGGGATAGGGCCAAGGCTTGGCTCCAATCTCAACCAAGGGGGAGCATCGCTACATGGGATGACTTAGAGGCAAAATTTCTGGCAAGATTCTTCCCCACCTCAAGATTTGTGAAGACAAGGGGTGATATCATAAGCTTTGCTCAACAAGAAGGTGAGACCCTTCATGACACCTAGGAAAGGTTCAAGGAATTGCTCCGAAGATGTCCGAATCATGGGTTTGATGATCATACCCAAATGCAAACATTTTGCAATGGATTGAGGCCATCAACCAGGTATATGTTGGATGCCTCAGCTGGAGGTTCCATGAACACAAAGACAGCGGATGAAGCACTGATTTTGATAGAGGCTATGGCATCTAATGACTATTTGACGCATCATGATCGGGGTCCCACACCAAGAAGGGGAGTGTTGTAGTTAGATTCACAAACTGCACTTTTGGCTCAGAATAAGCTCATGACACAACAACTGGAGTCCATCACCAAGCAACTATCTCAACTCCCACAACAACTCCAAACTGTCCAAGGGACAACCATGCCACATCAACAAGTAATGAGATGTGATTTTTGTGGAGGTGATCATGATAATGGAAGATGTGAGGCAACACCTAGTTCCCATGAGGAAGCCAATTATATGGGGAACTATGGGCGTCAAGGCAACAACCAATACCCTAACAACTACAACCAAGGGTGGAGGAATCAAGCAAATTTTGGTTGGAAACAAGATGTCGGACAAGCAAGCAAGCCCCTTCCTACACAACCACCTCAAGACCGGACTTCTATCTTGGAGAACACTCTCAATTAGTTCATGCAAATGTCCATATCAAACCAGAAAAACACCGATGCTTCTATAAAGAACTTGGAGGTTCAAGTTGGACAAATTGCAAAGCAACTAGCGGAGCAATCTAGCAGCAGTTTTTCAGGTAATACTCAAACTAATCCTAAAGAGCATTGTAAGGCTATTGTTTTGAGGAGTGGTAAAAGCCTTGAGGAAGAGAGTGGCGAGCCTTTGGTGAAAAATCAGAGAGTTGATGAAAAAATAGAGGTGACTGCTGAAAAATCTGATTTGAATAAAGAAAAAGGCAAAGAGGTTGTAGTAGAGGAGGAAGAAAAAGAAAGTGAAAAAGACAAGAGGGAGAAGCTAGTGGATGAGAATTAAATTTTGAGGAGGACTAAAAGTCAGATTTTGAAAGATGGAGACAAGCCTCAAGAGATCCCCTCTTATGTGAAGTTGCCATATCCTCATTTGACCAAGAAAAAGGATAAGGAAGAACAGTTTGCCAAGTTTCTTGACATCTTCAAGAGGTTACAGATTAACATACCCTTTGCTGAAGCACTAGAGCAGATGTCCACTTATGCAAAGTTCATCAAGGAGTTGCTCACGAAGAAAATAAAGTTCAAAGAAGGTGAGACTGTTGCCTTGACAGAAGAGTGTAGTGCGATTCTTCAAAGGAAGCTACCTCCAAAGCTTAAAGATCCTGGTAGTTTTACAATCCCTTGCACTATTGGGAGTGTTGCTATTGGGAAGGCCTTGTGTGACTTGGGAGCGAGTATCAATTTGATGCCGCTTTCAATTTTGAACAAGCTTGGAGGTGGTGAGGTGAAGCCAACAAGGATGGCATTGCAACTAGCAGACAGATCAATCAAGCGTCCTTATGGTATTCTGGAAGATGTTTTGGTTAAAGTGGACAAGTTTATCTTCCCAGCGGATTTTGTGATAATAGACATGGAGGAGGATGCAGAAGTCCCACTTATATTAGGGAGACCTTTTCTAGCAACTGGTCGTGCTTTGATAGATGTACAAAAGGGCCAACTTCGACTTAGAGTGTAAGATGAAGAGGTCACTTTTAATGTATTTGAAGCTATGCATCGCCCGAGTGATGAAGAGAATTGTTTCCGCATGGACCTTGTGGAAGTAGTGGCTAAAGAAGCCTTTGCACAGCAGCACCACTCCTCTACTCTTGAGAAGGTAATTGTGAATTCTATTGAAAATCTTGATGAGGAAGAGGAGAAGGAAATAGAAGACTGTTTGTGTGATCTGGAAGCTCAACCCAAGCAACTTGCTGTCAACACTAAGAAGGAAGAGCTCAAAAAGGATGAAGACCAAGAGAAGCTCGAGTTAGAGCTTAAGCCTCTACCTCCCCACTTAAAGTATGTCTTTCTTGGTGAGAATGATGAAGACCCTGTCATAGTGAGCAATGTATTGTCCAAATTGGAAGAGGAGAAACTTGTAAGGGTGCTTCGAGAGCATAAAACAGCTATTGGATGGTCCATCTCGGATTTGAAAGGTATTAGCCCCACGTTTTGTATGCACAAGATCATGATGGAGGCTGAATTTAAACTGGTGGTCCAACCGCAGAGGAGGCTCAATACTACAATGAAAGAAGTGGTAAGGAAGGAGGTGCTGAAACTCCTTGAAGCTGGAATGATCTATCCGATTTCCGATAGTGCTTGGGTGAGTCCGGTACAAGTGGTTCCAAAGAAAGGTGGCATGACCGTCGTGCACAACGAGAAGAATGAGTTGATCCCAACTAAAATGGTCACCGGTTGGCGAATGTGTATAGATTACCGGAAGCTTAATCAAGCTACTAGGAAGGATCACTTCCCACTTCCATTCATGGACCAGATGTTGGAGAGGTTGGCCGGGCAAGCTTACTATTGTTTCTTGGACGGTTATTCAGGTTATAACCAAATTGCCGTTAACCCGGAGGACCAAGAGAAAACTACATTCACATGCCCTTTTGGAGTTTTTTCCTATCGGAAGATGCCTTTCGGACTTTGTAATGCTCCTGCGACATTTCAAAGGTGCATGATTTCCATTTTCTCTGATATGGTAGAAAAATACATTGAAGTTTTCATGGATGATTTTTCTGTTTTCGGTTCCTCTTATGATAATTGTTTGTCTAACCTTGCTGCTGTGTTAAAGAGGTGCATGGACACCAATTTAGTCTTAAATTGGGAGAAGTGTCATTTTATGGTGCAGGAAGGCATTGTGCTTGGGCACAAAATTTCCGCTAAGGGGATCGAACTAGATAAATCCAAGATTGATGTGATTGAGAAACTACCTCCACCAGTGAATGTCAAAGGTGTGAGGAGTTTCCTTGGGCATGCAGGCTTTTACCGGCGGTTCATCAAGGACTTTTCAAAGATAGCCAAGCCACTGTGCAGCCTTTTGAACAAGGACACTCCATTTGTGTTTGATACTGCTTGTCTTACCTCTTTTCAGATTTTGAAAGACAAGTTGATCACTGCTCCCATTCTTGTTGCACTCAACTGGGAGTCACCATTTGAATTAATGTATGATGCAAGTGACTACGCAGTTGGGGCAGTTTTGGGACAGCGGAGGGAAAAATTTTTCCATGTCATTCACTATGCTAGCAAGGTTCTCGATGACAACCAAGTGAATTGTGCAACAACTGTAAAAGAGTTACTAGCCATAGTGTTTGCATTGGAAAAATTTCGTTCCTACTTAATTGGTTGACAAGTCACTGTTTTTACTGATCATGCTGCAATTAAATATTTGTTGACTAAGTTATATTCTAAACCAAGACTCATAAGGTGGATCCTGTTGTTGCAGGAGTTTGACTTAGTCATCAAAGACAAAAAGGGCAGAGAGAATGTGGTGGCTGACCACCTGTCCCGATTGGTGAATGAAGAGGTGGCTGCACAAGAGAAGGACATTCGGGATGAGTTCCCGGATGAGGCTTTACTTCTGGTGCATGAAAGACCATGGTTTGCCGACATGGCAAATTTCAAGGCAGCCAATATTGTTCCAGAGCACCTCACTTGGCAACAAAAGAAGAAATTCTTCCGGGATGCCAACCATTTCATGTGGGATGATCCATTTCTGTTCAAGGTTGGACCGGGTGGCTTATGGAGGAGGTGCGTTAGTCAAGAGGAAGCAAGGAAAATTTTGTGGCATTGTCATAACTCGCCATATGGTGGACATTAAAATGGGGATAGGACAGCTGCAAAGGTCCTCCAATCTGGGCTTTTTTGGCCCTCAATCTTAAAGGACTCTTTCAATCATGTGAAGAGTTGTGAAAAGTGCCAAAGGACCGGGAACATTTCAAAAAGGGATGAGATGCCACTGCAGAACATTTTGGAGGTTGAGGTATTTGATTGTTGGGGCATAGACTTTATGGGTCCACTTCCACCTTCATTCTCCAATCAATATATCTTGGTGGCGGTGGACTATGTTTCCAAATGGGTGGAGGCCATTGCAACACAGAAGAATGATGCCGAGACAGTGATTAAATTCATCAAGAAGAACATCTTTGCCCGGTTCGGTGTCCCAAGGGTCCTTATAAGTGATGGGGGATCTCACTTTTGCAACTCGCAACTGAGAAATGTGTTGACCAAGTATAATGTGAGGCATAAGGTGGCATCCCCATATCATCCGCAAACAAATGGGAAAGCGGAGGTCTCCAACCGGGAGATTAAGAAAATTTTGGAAAAGACTGTGGTCGTTTCAAGAAGAGATTGGGCAAGGAAGCTTGACGATGCCTTGTGGGCTTATCGGACTGCACTGAAAACTTCTGTGGGGTTATCTACGTTTCAGATGGTCTATGGGAAGGCATGTCATCTACTCGTAGAGTTGGAGCATCGAGCTTTTTGGGCATTGAAGTTCTTGAATTTTGATGCCACTATGGCGGGTGAGAAAATAGTGAATCAGCTGCATGAGTTAGAGGAGATGTGCCTTAATGCATATGAGAATGCAGCTAATTACAAGCAGAGAGTCAAGACCTACCATGACAAGAAGATCGTCATGAAAAAATTTCGGTCGGGACAACAAGTTTTATTATTCAATTCCCGGCTGAGATTGTTTCCGGGCAAGTTGAAGTCTAAGTGGTCGGGACCGTTCATTGTCAAAGAAATCTCACCTCATGGAGCTGTAGAAGTGGAGGATCCTATTTCAAAAAGTACCTTCAAGGTCAATGGCCAAAGACTCAAGGCCTACTGCCGTGATGAGCCAGAATTGAAGATCAGAAAGGATCACGGCCTAGCCGTGATCCCCATCACAGGCGTGATGGGAGGATCCTGAAGATCAGAGAGCATCACGGCCTAGCCGTGATGGAGGTCACGGCCGTGACAGGCTACCCCTATGGACCAGAATGCATCACGGCCTGCCCGTGATAAGCATCACGGTCGTGACCCAATTTTCATGCAAGTTTCTGACTGGAATGTGAGCCAACACCCGTTACCACCTCGGTGAGTTGTTCCAAAATTTATTTTTTTTATTTTTTTTTATTTTTCTCCTCTCTCCGACTTGATTATTTACATTGGGGACAATGTAAGTTTTTAAGCTTGGGGTAGGGGTATTTTTACATTTTTCATGTTGCATTCATATAGGTATAGGTTTGCATGATCACATGATTCGATTGTCCCTTGCTTAGATTATGCATCCAAATTATGAAAACTGAGTGCCAAATAAATTGTGATAGTGAATTTTTGAACCTAATTTTTTATTCTTGTGATAAGGCTACAAATAAAAAAAATTCTTGAGATGATCTTGGATAGTTGATAATTAGCATATGGTTCAGTAGATTTGTATTTCTCATTGATTCCTGAACTACTAAACGTGAGATTTTGAGCCAAAAAGGGGTACTCATTAAATCTATCCCATTCTTTGTGATAGAGTGTTTATTCCTCTTGGATGTAATTCTCTAGAACTTGACTTGAAACTGTTTTGAAGCTTAAAAATTTTTGAAAACATTTTTGAAAATGATTGAGGCATTAGGTATTTTTCCGGCCTTCTGAGATTTGAATGACTAAATGCTACCTCTTAGTTGCCCAAATTTGAGCCTGAAAAAAATAAAATACTTTTCTTGGTACCTTGAATTACTTTGATGAATATGCTTGGTATGGCACCTTTTAAAGTATTAAAAAAAAGGTAAAAAGGTAGTTGAAAAAGTATGGGATGAGAAAATCAGAAAAATATTCCTCTTGAATTGAAAATCTCCCCTTCTCCAAATAAAAAGAAAAATAAAAGTGAAAGAAATATAAATAGAGAAGGGGATGACAAAAGAAAGTGAGAAATAAAATGAAAATAAAGAAAGGTGGAAAAAGGAATCGAAACCCAAAAAGGTATTTTAGAAGGTGTCCTGATTTGTAATGCTTGATGTTTTGTGTAGCCTTTTGAAATGTCCTTTTCTTGATTTCCCCACCTAACGAAAAATCCCATGGCCACGTTACAACCAAAGTAAAGACCTCTTGATTCTTAATTGTTTTCATTAATAAAGTAGAGATTTGGTTGATAGTCAAGCCTATGGTAGAATTCATTCCTTGAGGAAAATGGAGCGAATTGTCATATATCCCTAAACACTTGAGTGAGGTGAGAAAGAGAGCCAAGCAAATAAACAAGCTTGGGGTGAGTTTCAGGTGAGAAAGAGTGCCCGAATCAGTGAGAATATGAATCTAAGAAACCTAAGCTTCGGATTTAACTTGATATTGATTGTCTCTCGCTGAATTATTTGAAATGCCTATTACTTGGATTGTTTACTCGGGTTCTTGGTTCACTATCCACGCTTTGATTATTTATCTCTTCTGACCTTAGTGATTGCTTTGAGGACAAGAAATTGAATAAGCTTGGGGTGATTTGATAGTGTGATTTTGCATCATATTTCATGTACATTTATGCATGCATTTTCATATAGTTTAGGCATGATTAGTTTGAATTTTATTATTTTTTACCTTGGAACGGGTGAGGCGGTTCCTTGGTGTTGTTTTGCAGGAATTTAAGGAGAAATGCTCAAGATTAGCCATGATGGAGCTTGGATGAAAATAGGGCTTGAAAAGTGAAGAAAATGACCCAAGCAGAGCCTATCACGGCCTAGCCGTGATGACCATCATGGCCGTGATCGAGCAATAATTGAGAAGAAAGAAGGCAGAAGTCAAAAGCTGTCACGGCCTAGCCGTGATGCCCATCACCGCCGTGACATGCTAATTGAAACAGAACCCTCCTAGGCAGAATCTGTCACGGCCTAGCCGTGATTCCCATCACGGCCGTGACAGACCAATTGGTGGAGACAGAAGCGATCACGGCCTAGCCGTGACTAGTGTCAAGGCCGTGACAAACATATTTTGAAAGCGCGCCCAAGGCAGAAACCGTCACGGCCTGGCCGTGATGGCGATCATGACCGTGACGCGAATCCTGATTTATAAAAAGGCACAGGCAGGACAGAGGAAACCAGTTTTTGAAACCCTCAAACACTCTTTTTGAACCAGAGGCAGCTGCACAAGGATTCCATGGAGTCTCTTCTCTTTTTCGTCTGTATTTCTGTAGTTTTGGCTATGATCATGAGTAGCTAAACTCTCATTGTTGGGGTTAGGTGTAGCTATTTCTGAATTATCCATGTATTTGATGTGATCTTGTAATACAGTTTTTGCTTCCTTATGAGTGATTGATTTCTATGCCTAATGCTTGATGTGGCTAGCACCCCCATGACTTGATTATTGTTTTGGTATGCAATTGGAAAATTCGTATTAGAACAAGAACTGAAATCAACCACCTAGTAAACCTTGTATCTAGGAATGGATTTAGGTTTATTAGCAATCGTGTAATCCCTAATCTTAATGCAAATTCATTAACCTAGTCCACCTAAGGAATTAGGGTCTATTAGTGGATTTAGGCTCTTGTCATTGAGGAATCGATGCTTGAGTAATCTAGGGGATTGATTGTCATAATTGAAGTAGAAACTATTTATTAGTCATTTCATTGCATGGGGATGAAGTTTAGTGAACCTAATCCCAACATCGTTCATACATTTGAAGAATTCTTTTAACTGCCTTCCAAGTGTTCGACAGAAATTCTCACAGAAATTTTCTTGTAAATTTGCTTATTTTAGGTTTTGAATCTGATTTGGCTTGGTATTTAGTATTGAGCCCCCTACAATCCAAATATCCACTTAGATAGTAATTGATTTGGTACGTGCTAGTACTTGTCACAGTCCTCGTGGGAACGATAAAACGGTCTCACCACCGTATTACTTGTACGACTAGGTATACTTGCCTAGATCCGTCAACACATATGCCTTAATTGGGCTTATGATGAGTAAGTTAGGCCCTTTTAAGTGAATGAACATCATGTACTGCGCACTAATCCGTGCCAGAGAACTCGGGACCCAATTTAGCCTAGATTTTGTAATAATTTGACAATTCTTTTGAAACCTGAAATTGTAGGTCTCATCCTTATCTTTCTAGGGACACCAAGATCACCAAAATCCGATATCAGTAGCTCTAGTTATGCTCAGCGCAAGGTAACAAGGTCAGGATGGGTGAAAAATCCGAAATTTAACAATGTTTAGCAATTAAGCCCATTGTTAATTGGGCTTAAGATGAGTAAGTTTAGCCCATTTAAGTGAAGGAACATCATGGACTGCCCAATGATCCGTGTCAGAGAACTCGGGACCCAATTTACATTTGATTTTGGCCTAATTTGTCAATTATTGTGACACTTGAAATTGTAGGTCGTTTCCTTATCTTTCTAGGGACATCAAGATCACCAAAATCCGATATTTGTAGCTCTAGTTATGCTCTGCGCAAGGCAACAAGGTCAGGATGAGTGCAAAATCCGAAAATTAACAATGTTTACCAATTAAGCCCAATTAAGCTCATTAATGTAAAAGTGGAAACAATGATTGTAAAAGTTTTCTAATTTCCGTCTCTCTCTGGCTTGTGTGGCTGTAAACTGCTATTTATGCTTATTAATCCTGACCTAACCCTAGACCAAATTAAGGGCCTCTGAATAATCTTTCCAACAACGTATCATATGCCTTAATTGGGCTTAAGATGATTAAGTTAGGCCCATTTAAGTGAAGGAACATCATGGATTACGAACTGGTCCGCTCTAGAGAACTCGAAACGCAATTTAGCCTTGATTTTGACCTTATTTGACAATTGTCGTGAAACCTGAAATTGTAGGTCTCTTCCTTATCTTTCTAGGGTCAGCAAGATCGCCAAAATCCGATATCGGTAGCTCTAGTTATGCTCTGTGCAAGGCAACAAGGTCAGGATGAGTGAAAAATCCGAAAATTAACAATGTATAGCAATTAAGCCCAATAATGTAAAAGCAAAAACATTGATTGTAAAAGTTGTCTAATTTCCGTCTCTCTCTGGCTTGTGCAGCTGTAAACTGCTATTTATGCTTATTTATCATGACCTAACCCTAGACCAAATTAAGGGCCACTGAATAAGCTTTCCAACAAGGTATCATATGCCTTAATTGGGCTTAAGATGATTTAGTTAGGCCCATTTAAGTGAAGGAACATCATGGACTCAACACTGATCCGCGCCAGAGAACTCGAGACCCAATTTATCCTTGATTTTGGCCTAATTTGGCAATTCTTGTGAAACCTGAAATTGTAGATGTCTTCCTTTTCTTTCTAGGGACAGCAAGATCATCAAAATCCGATATCTGTAGCTCTTGTTATGCTCTGCGTAAGGCAACAAGGTCAGATTGAGTGCAAAATCCGAAAATTAACAATGTTTACCAATTAAGCCCAATTAAGCTCATTAATGTAAAAGCGGAAACAATGATTGTAAGAGTTTTCTAATTTTCGTCTCTCTCTAGCTTGTGCGGCTGTAAACTTCTATTTATGCTTATTAATCCTGACCAAACCCTAGACCAAATTAAGGGCCTCTGAATAAGTTTTCCAACAACGTATCGTATGCCTTAATTGGGCTTAAGATGATTTAGTTAGGACCATTTAAGAGAAGGAACATCATGGATTACAAACTGGTCCGCTCCACAGAACTCGGGACCCAATTTAGCCTTGATTTTGACCTTATTTGACAATTGTTGTGACACCTGAAATTGTAGGTCGCTTCCTTAACATTCTAGGGACAGCAACATCACCAAAATCCGATATCTGTAGCTCTAGTAATGCTCTGCAAAAGGCAACTAGGTCTGGAAGAGTGAAAAATCCGAAAATTAGTAATGTTTATCAAATAAGCCCAATTAAGCCCAATAATGTAAAAGCAAAAACAATGATTGTAAAAGTTGTCTAATTTTTGTCTCTCTATGACTTGTGCGGCTGTAAACTGCTATTTATGCTTATTAATCATGACCTAACCCTAGACGAAATTAAGGTCCTCTAAATAAGCTTTCCAACACGGTATCATATGCCTTAATTGGGCTTAAGATGAGTAAGTTTAGCCCATTTAAGTGAAGGAACATCATGGACTGCCCAATGATCCGCGCCAGAGAACTCGGGACCCAAGTTAGCCTTGATTTTGGGCTAATTTGACAATTCTTGTGAAACATGAAATTGTAGGACTCTTCCTTGTCTTTCTAGGGACAACAAGATCTCCAAAATCCGATATCTGTAGCTCTAGTTATGCTCTGCGCAAGGCAACAAGGTCAGGATGAGTGAAAAATACGAAAATTAACAATGTTTAGCAATTAAGCCCAATTAAGTCCAATAATGTAAAAGCAAAAACAATGATTGTAGAAGTTGTCTAATTTCTGTCTCTCTCTACCTTGTGCAGTCGTAAACTGCTATTTATGCTTATTAATCCAAACCTAACCCTAGACCAAATTAAGGGCCTCTGAATAAGCTTTCCAACAACGTATCTTATGCCTTAATTGGGCTTAAGATGATTAAGTTAGGCCCATTTAAGTGAAGGAACATCATGGATTACGAACTGGTCCGCTCCAGAGAACTCGGGACCCAATTTGGCCTTGATTTTGACCTTATTTGACAATTGTTGTGAAACCTGAAATCGTAGGTCGCTTCCTTAACATTCTAGGGACAGCAACATCACCAAAATCCGATATCTGTAGCTCTAGTTATGCTCTGCGCAAGGCAACTAGGTTAGGAAGAGTGAAAAATCCGAAAATTAACAATGTTTATCAAATAAGCCCAATTAAGCCCAATAATGTAAAATCAAAAACAATGATTGTAAAAGTTGTCTAATTTTTGTCTCTCTCTGGGTTGTGCGGCTGTAAACTGCTATTTATGCTGATTAATCATGACCTAACCCTAGACGAAATTAAGGTCCTCTGAATAAGCATTCCAACACGGTGTCATATGACTTAATTGGGCTTAAGATGAGTAAGTTTAGCCCATTTAAGTGAAGGAACATCATGGACTGCCCAATGATCCACGCCAAAGAAATCGGGACCCAATTTACCTTTGATTTTGGCCTAATTTGTCAATTATTGTGAAACTTGAAATTGAAGGTCGCTTTCTTATGTTTCTAGGGACATCAAGATCACCAAAATCCGATATTTGTAGCTCTAGTTATGCTATGCGCAAGGCAACAAGGTCAGGATGAGTGAAAAATCTGAAAATTAACAATGTTTAGCAATTAAGCCCAATAATGTAAAAACAAAAACAATGATTGTAAAAGTTGTCTAATTTTCGTCTCTCTCTGGCTTGTGCGGCTGTAAACTGCTATATATGCTTATTAATCCTGACCTCACCCTAGACCAAATTAAGGGCTTCTGAATAAGCTTTCCAACTAGGTATTATATGCCTCAATTAGGCTTAATATGAGTAAGTTAGGCCCATTTAAGTGAAGGAACATCATGGACTGCGCACTGATCCGCATCAGAGAACTCGGGACCCAATTTAGCCTTGATTTTGGCCTAATTTGACAATTCCTGTGACACCTGAAATTGTAGGTCTCTTCCTTATCTTACTAGGGACAACAAGATCACCAAAATCCAATTTCTGTAGCTCAATTTATTCTCTGCGCAAGGCAACAAGGTCAGGATGAGTGAAAAATGCAAAAATTAACAATGTTTAGTAATTAAGCCCAATAATGTAAAAACAAAAACAATGATTGTAAAAGTTGTCTAATTTTCGTCTCTCTTTGCCTTGTGCGGCTTTAAACTGCTCTTTATGCTTATTAATCCTGACCTAACCCTAGACCAAATTAAGGTCCTATGAATAAGATTTCCACCAAGGTATCATATGCCTTAATTGGGCTTAAGATGAGTAAGTTAGACCCATTTAAGTGAAGAAACATCATGGACTGCGCACTGATAGGTGTCAGAGAACTCGGGACCCAATTTATCCTTAATTATGGCCTAATTTGACAATTCTTGTGACACCCGAAATTGTAGGTCTCTTCCTTATCTTTCTAGGGACAGCAAGATCACCAAAATCCGATATCTGTAGCTCAAGTTATTCTTTGAGCAAGGCAACAAGGTCAGGATGAGTGAAAAATCCGAAAATTAATAATGTTTAGTAATTAAGCCCAATAATGTAAAAAAAAATGATTGTAAAAGTTGTCTAATTTCCGTCTCTTTGTGGCTTGTGCGGCAGTAAACTGCTATTTATGCTTATTAATCCAGACCTAACCCTAGACCAAATTAAGGGCCTCTGAATAGCTTTCAACAAGGTATCATATTGCTTAATTGGGCTTAAAATAAGTAAGTTAGGTCTATTTAACTGAAGGAATATCATGGACTGCGTACTAACCTCCGCCAGAGAACACAGGACCCAATTTAGCCTTGATTTTAGCCTAATTTGACAATTCTTATTAAACCTGAAATTGTAAGTCTTTTCCTTATCTTTCTAGGGACAACAATTTCCCCAAAATCCGATATCTGTAGCTCTAGTTATGCTCTGGGAAAGCCAACAAGGTCAGGATGAGTGAAAAATCCGAAAATTAACAATGTTTAGCAATTAAGCCCAATTAAGCCCAATAATGTAAAAGCAAAAACAATGATTATAAAATTGTCTAATTTCTGTCTCTCTCTGGCTTGTGCGGCTGTAAACTGCTATTTATGCTTATTAATACTGACCTAACCCTAGACCAAATTAAGGGCTTCTGAATAAGCCTTCCAACAAGGTATCATATGCCTTAATTGGGCTTAAGATGAGTAAGTTAGGCCCATTTAAGTGAAGGAACACCACGCCAGAGATCTCTAGACCCAATTTAGCTTTGATTTTGGCCTAATTTGACAATTCTTGTGAAACCTGAAATTGTAGGTCTCTTCCATATCTTTCTAGGGACAACAAGATCACCAAAATCCGATATATGAAGCTCTAGGTATGTTCTGTGCAAGGCAACACGGTCAGGATGAGTGAAAAATCCGAAAATTAACAATGTTTAGCAATTAAACCCAATTAATCCCAATAATGTAAAAGAAAAAACAAAGATTGTAAAAGTTGCCTAATTTCCGTCCCTCTCTGGCTCGTGAGGCTGTAAACTGCTATTTATACTTATTAATCATAACCTAATCCTAGACCAAATTAAGGGCCTCTGAATAAGTTTTCCAACAAGTTATCATATGCCTTAATTGGCTTTAAGATGAGTAAGTTAGGCCCATTTAAGTGAACGAACATCATGGACCTCACACTGATCCGCGCCAGAGAACTCAGGACCCAATTTAGCCTTGATTTTGGCCTAATTTGACAATTCTTGTGTAACCTGAAATTGTAGGTCTCTTCCTTATCTTTCTAGGGACAACAAGATCACCAAAATCCGATATCTGTAGCTCTAGTTATGCTCTGCGCTAGGCAACAAGGTCAGGATGAGTGAAAAATCTGAAAATTAACAATGTTTAACAATTAAGCCCAATAATATAAAAGCAAAAACAATGACTGTAAAAGTTGTCTAATTTACATCTCTCTCTGGCTTGTGGGCATTAAACTGATATTTATGCTTATTAATCCTAACCTAACCCTAGACCAAATTAAGGGCATCTGAATAAGCTTTCCAGCAAGGTATGTTATGCCTTAATTGGGCTTAAGATGAGTAAGTTGGCCCATTTAAGTGAAGGAACATCATGGACTGCGTGCTGATCCGCACCAGAGAACTCGGGACCCAATTTAGCCTTGATTTTGGGCTAATTTGACAATTCTTGTGAAACCTGAAATTGTTGGTCTCTTCCTTATCTTTCTAGGGACAGGAAGATCACCAAAATCCGATATTTGTAGCTCTAATTATGCTCTTCACAAGGCAACAAGGTCAGGATGAGTGAAAAATCTGAAAATTAACAACGTTTAGCAATTAAGCCCAATTAAGCCCAATAATGTAAAAGCAAAAACAATGATTGTAAAAGTTATCTAATTTCCGTCTCTCTCTAGCTTGTGCGGCTGTAAACTGCTATTTATGCTTATTAATCCCGACCTAACCCTAGACCAAATTAAGGGACTCTGAATAAGCTTTCCAACAAGGTATCATATGCCTTAATTGGGCTTAAGATGAGTAAGTTAGGCCCATTTAAGTGAAGCAACATCATGGACTGCGCACAGATCCGCACCAGAGAAATCGGGACCCAATTTAGCCTTGTTTTAGGCCTAATTTGACAATTCCTGTGAAACATGAAATTGTATGTCTCTTCCTTATTTTTCTAGGGACAGCAAGATCACCAAAATCCGATATTTGTAGCTCTAGTTTTGCTCTGCGCAAGGCAACAATGTCAGGATGAGTGAAAAATCCGAAAATTAACAGTGTTTAGCAATTAAGCCCAGTAGTGTAAAAGCAAAAACAATGATTGTAAAATTTGTCTAATTTCTGTCTCTCTCTAGCTTTTGCAGCTGTAAACTGCTATTTATGCTTAATAATCCTGAGCTAACCCTAGACCAAATTAACGGCCTCTGAATAAGCATTCCAACAAGGTATCATAAACCTTAATTGGGTTTAACAAGAGTAAGTTAGGCACATTTAAGTGAACGAACATCATGGACTGCGCACTGATCCGCACTAGAGAAATCGGGACCCGATTTAACCTTGTTTTAGGACTAATTTGACAATTCTTGTGGCACCTGAAATTGTATGTATCTTCCTTATTTTTCTAGGGACAACAAGATCACCAAAATCCGATATCTGTAGCGCTAGTTATGCTCTGCGCAAGGCAACAAGGTCAGGATGATTGAAAAATCCGAAAATTAATAATGTTTAGAAATTAAGCCCAATTAATCCCAATAATGTAAAAGTAAAACAATGATTGTAAAAGTTGACTAATTTCCGTCTCTCTCTGGCTTGTGTGGCTGTAAACAGCTATTTATACTGATTAATCCTGACCTAACCCTAGACCAAATTAAGGGCCTCTGAATAAGCTTTCCAACAAGGTATCATATGCCTTAATTGTGCTTAAGATGAGTAAGTAAGGTCCATTCAAGTGAAGGAACATCATGGACTGTGCACTGATCTGCACCAGAGAACTCGGGACACAATTTAGCCTTGATTTTGGCCTAATTTCAAAATTCTTCTGAATCCTGACATTGTAGCTCTCTTCCTTATCTTTTTAGGGACAACAAGATCACCAAAAGCCGATATCTGTGGCTCTAGTTATGTTCTGCGCACGGCAACAAGGTCAGGATAAGTGAAAAATCCGAGAATTAACAATGTTTATAAATTAAGCCCAATTAAGCCTAGTAGTGTAAAAGAAAAACAATGATTGTAAACGTTGTCTAATTTCCGTCTCTCTTTAGCTTGTGCGGCTGGAAACTGCTATTTATGCTTATTAATCATGACCTAACCCTAGACCAAATTAAGGGCCTCTAAAATAAGCTTTCCAACAAGGTATCATATGCCTTAATTGGGCTTCAGAAGAGTAAGTTAGGCCCATTTAAGTGAAGGAACATCATGGACTGCACACTGATCCGCACCAGAGAACTCAGGACCCAATTTAGCCTTGATTTTGGCCTAATTTGACAATTCTTGTGACACCTGAAATTGTGGGTCTCTTCCTTATCTTTCTAGGGACAACAAGATCACCAAAATCCGATATCTGTAGCTCGAGGTATGCTCTGCGCAAGGCAACAAGGTCGGGATGAGTGAAAAATCCGAAAATTAACAATGTATAGCAATTAAGCCAAACTAATCCCAATTATATAAAATAAAAAACAAAGATTGTAAAAGTTGTCTAATTTTCGTCTCTCTCTGGCTTTTTCTGCTGTAAACTGCTCTTTATGCTGATTAATCCTTACCTAACCCTATACCAATTTAAGGTCCTCTGAATAAGCTTTCCAACAAGGTTTCATACGCCTTAATTGGGCTTAAGATGAGTAAGTTAGGCCTATTTTAGTGAAGGAACATCATGGACTGCGCACTGATCCGCGCAGATAAATCGGGACCCAATTTAACCTTGATTTTGGCATAATTTGACAATTCTTGTGAAACCTGAAATTGTAGGTCTCTTCTTTATCTTTCTAGGGACAGCAAGATCACCAAAATCCGATATCTGTAGCTCTAGTTATGCTCTGCGTAATGCAACAAGGTCGGGATGAGTGAAAACTCCGAAAATTAACAATGTTTAGCAAATAAGCCCAATAATGTAAAAGCAAAAACACTGATTGTAAAAGTTGTCTAATTTCCGTCTCTCTCTGGCTTTTACGGCTGTAAACTGTTATTCATGCTGATTAATCCTGACCTAACCCTAGACCAAATTAAAGGCCTCTGAATAAGCTTTCCAACAATGTTTCATACGCCTTAATTGTGCTTAAGATGAGTAAGTTAGGCTCATTTAAGTGAAGGAACATCATGGACTGTGCACTGATCCGCAACAGAGAACTCAGGACCCAATTTAGCTTTGATTTTGGCCTAATTTGAAAATTCTTGTGAAACCTTACATTGTAGGTCTCTTCCATATCTTTCCAGGGACAACAAGATCACCAAAATCTGATATCTGTAGCTCTGGTTATGCTCTGCGCAAGGCAACAAAGTCAGGATGAGTGAAAAATCCGAAAAATTAATAATGTTTAGCAATTAAGCCCAAATAAGCCCAATAATGTAAAAGCAAAAACACTGATTGTAAAAGTTGTCTAATTTCCGTCTGTCTCTGGCTTTTGCGGCTGTAAACTGCTATTTATGCTTGTTAATCCTGATCTCACCCTAGACCAAATTAAGGGCCTCAGAATAAGCTTCCCAACAAAGTTTCATATGCCTTAATTCGGCTTAAGATGAGTAAGTTAGGACCATTTAAGTGAAGGAACATCAAGGACTACGCACTTATCCGCGCTAGAGAACTCGGGACATAATTTAGCCTTGATTTTGGCCTAATTTGACAATTCTTGTGAAACCTGAAATTATAGGTCTCTTCCTTATCTATCTAGGTCCAGCAAGATCACCAAAATCAGATATCTGTAGCTCTACTTATGCTCTGCTCAAGGCAACAAGGTCAGGATAAATGAAAAATCCAAAAATTAACAATGTTAAGCAATTAAGACCAATTAAACCCAGTAGTGTACAAGCAAAAATAATGATTGTAAAATTTGTCTAATTTCCGTCTCTCTCAAGCATGTGCGGCTGTAAACTGCTATTTATGCTTATTAATCCTGACCTAACCCTAGACCAAATTAAGGGCCTCTAAAATAAGCTTTCCAACAAGGTTTCATATGCCTTAAATCGGCTTAAGATGAGTAAGTTAGGCCCATTTAAGTGAAGGAACATCATGGACTGCATATGATCCGCGCTAGAGAACTCGGGACATAATTTAGCCTTGATTTTGGCCTAATTTGACAATTCTTGTGAAACCTGAAATTATAGGTCTCTTCCTTATATTTCTAGGGCCAGCAAGATCACCAAAATATGATATTTCTAGTTATGCTCTGCGCAAGGCAACAAGGTCAGGATAAGTGAGAAATCCAAAAATTAACAATGTTAAGCTATTAAGCCCAATTAAGTCCAGTAGTGTAAAAGCAAAAACAATGATTGTAAAATTTGTCTAATTTCCGTCTCTCTCAAGCTTGTGCGGCTGTAAACTGATATTTATGCTTATTAATCCTGACCTAACCCTAGACCAAATTAAGGGCCTCTAAAATAAGCTTTCCAACAATGTATCATATGCCTTAACTGGGCTTAAGATGAGTAAGTTAGGCCCATTTAAGTGAAAGAACATCATGGACTGTGCACTGATCCGCGCCAGAGAACTCGGGACCCAATTTAGATTTGATTGTGGCATAATTTGAAAATTCTTGTGAAACCTTACATTGTAGGTCTCTTCCATATCTTTCCAGGGACAACAAGATTACCAAAATCTGATATCTGTAGCTCTGGTTATGGTCAGCGCAAGGCAACAAAGTCAGGATGAGTGAAAAATCCGAAAAATTAATAATGTTTAGCAATTAAGCCCAAATAAGCCCAATAATGTAAAAGCAAAAACACTGATTTTAAAAGTTGTCTAATTTCCGTCTGTCTCTGGCTTTTGCGGCTGTAAACTGCTATTTATGCTTGTTAATCCTGACCTCGCCCTAGACCAAATTAAGGGCCTCAGAATAAGCTTTCCAACAAGGTTTCATATGCGTTAATTCGGCTTAAGATGAGTAAGTTAGGCCCATTTAAGTGAAGGAACATCATGGACTGCGTACTGATCCGTGCCAGAGCACTCGGGACCCAATTTAGCCTTGATTTTGGCCTAATTTGACAATTCTTGTGACACCTGAAATTGTAGGTCTCTTCCTTATCTTTCTAGGGACAGCAAGATCACCAAAATCCGATATATGTAGCTCTAGTTATGCTCTGCGAAAGGCAACAAGATCAGGATGAGTGAAAAATCCGAAAATTAACAATGTTTACCAATTAAGCCTAATTAAGCCCAATAATGTAAAAGGAAAAACAATGATTGTAAAATTTGTCTAATTTTCGACTCTCTCTAGCTTATGCGACTGTAAACTGCTCCTTATGCTTATTAATCATGGCCTAACACTAGACCAAATTAAGGGCCACTGAATAAGCTTTCCAACAATGTATCATATGCCTTAATTGGGCTTAAGTTGAGTAAGTTAGGCCCATTTAAGTGAAGGAACATCATGGACTACACACTGATCCGCGCCAGAGAACCCGGGACCCAATTTTGCCTTGACTTATGGCCTAATTGACAATTGTTGGGAATCCTGAAATTGTAGGTGTCTTCCTTATCTTTCTAGGGACAGCAAGATCACCAAAATCCGATATCTGTAGCCCTAGTTATGCGATACACCGGGCAACAAGGTCAGGATTAGTGAAAAATCCAATAATTAACAATGTTTAGCAATTAAGCCCAATAATGTAAAAGCAAAAACAATGACTGTAAAAGTTGTCTAATTTCCGTCTCTCTCTGGCTTGTGAGGCTTTAAATTACTATTTATGCTTATTAATCCCGACCTTACCCTAGTCCAAATTAAGGGCCTCTGAATAAGCTTTCCAACAAGATATCATTTGCCTTAATTGGGCTTAAGATGAGTAAGTTAGGCCCATTTAAGGGAAGGAACATCATGGACTGCGTACTGATCCGAACCAGAGAACTCCAGACCCAATTTAGCCTTGATTTTGGCCTAATATGACAATTCTTGTGATACCTGAAATTGTAGGTCTCTTCCTTATCTTTCTAGGGACAGTAAGATCACCAAAATCTGATATCTGTAGCACTAGTTATGCTCTGTGCAAGGAGACAAGGTCAGGATGAGTGAAAAATCCGAAAATTAACAATGTTTAACAATTAGGTGCAATAATGTAAAAGCAAAAACAATGATTGTAAAAGCTGTCTAATTTTCGTCTCTCTCTGGCTTGTGCGGCTGTAAACTGCTATTTATGCTTATTAATCCCGACCTTACCCTAGACCTAATTAAGGGCCTCTGAATAAGCTTTCCAACAAGATATCATTTGCCTTAATTTGGCTTAAGATGAGTAAGTTAGGCCCATTTAAGGGAAGGAACATCATGTACTGTGCACTGATCCGCACCAGAGAACTCGGGACCCAATTTAACCTTGATTTTGGCCTAATTTAACAATTCTTGTGAAACCTGAAATTGTAGGTCTCTTCCTTATCTTTCTAGAGACAGCAAGATCACCAAAATTCGATATCTGTAGCTCTATTTATGCTCTACGTAAGGCAACAAGGTTAGGATGAGTGAAAAATCCGAAAATTAACAATGTTTAGCAATTTAGCCCAATTAGGCCCAATAATTTAAAAGCAAAAACAAGGATTGCAAAAGTTGTCAAATTTCCGACTCTCTCTGGCTTGTGCGGCTCTAAACTCCTATTTAGGCTTATTAATCATGACCTAACCCATGTCCAAATTAAGGTCTTATGAATAAGCTTTCCAACAAGGTATCATATGCCTTAATTGGCTTAAGATGAGTAAGTTTGGCCCATTTAAGTGAAGGAACATCATGGACAGCGCACTGATCCGTGTTAGAGAACTCGGGACCCAATTTAGCCTTGATTTTGGCCTAATTTGACAATTCTTGTGAAACCTGAAATTGTACGTCTCTTCCTTATCTTTCTAGGGACAACAAGATTATCCGTAGCTTTAGTTTTGCTTTACTCAAGGCAACAACGTCCGGAAGAGTGAAAAATCCGAAAATTAACAATGTTTAGCATTTAAGCCCAATTAAGCCCAATAATGTAAAAGCAAAAACAATGATTGTAAAAGTTGTCTAATTCCCGTCTCTCTCTGGCTTGTGCGACTGTAAACTGCAATTTATGCTTATTAATCCTTACCTAGCCCTAGACCAAATTAAGGGCCTCTGAATAAGCTTTCCAACAAGGTATCATATGCCTTAATTGGGATTAAGATGAGTAAGTTAGGCCCATTTAAGTGAAGGAACATCATTGACCACGTGCTAATCCGCGCCAGAGAACTCGGGACCCAATTTAGCCTTGATTTTGGTATAATTTGACAATTCTTGTGGAACCTGAAATTGTAGGTCTTTAACCTTATCTTTCTAGGGACAGCAGGATCACATAAATCCGATATATGTAGCTCTAGTTATGCTCTACGCAAAGCAACAAGGTCAGGATTAGTGAAAAATCTGAAAATTAACAATGTGTAGCAATTAAACCCAATTAAGCCAAATAATGTAAAACCAAAAATAATGAATGTAAAACTTGTCTGATTTCTGTCTCTCTCTGGATTGTGCGGTTGTAAACTGCTTTTTATGCTTATTAATCCTGACCTAACCCTAGACCAAATTAAGGGCCTCTGAATAAGCTTCCCAACATAGTATCATATGCCTTAATTGGGCTTAAGATGAGTAAGTTAGGCCCATTTAAGTGAAGGAACATCATGAACAACGCCCTGATCCGCGCCAGAGAACTCGGGATCAAATTTAGCCTTGATTTTGGCCTAATTTGACAATTCATGTGAAACCTGAAATTGTAGGTCCCTTGTTTATGTTTCTAGGGACAGCAAGATCACCAAAATCCGATATCTGTAGCTCTAGTTTTGCTCTGCTCAAGGCAACAACGTCAGGATGAGTGAAAAATCCGCAAATTAAAAATGTGTAGTAATTAAGCCCAATTAAGTCCCATAATGTAAAAGCAAAAACAATGAATGTAAAAGTTGTCTTATTTCCGTCTCTCTTGATTGTGCAACTGTAAACTAATATTCATGCTTTTTAATCCAGGCCTAACCCTAAACGAAATTAAGGGCCTCTGAATAAGCTTTCCAACAAGGTATCATATGCCTTAATTGGGCTTAAGATGAGTAAGTTAGGCCTATTTAAGTGAAGGAACATCATGGACCGCGCATTGATCCGTGCCAGAGAACTCTGGACCCGATTTAGCCTTGATTTTGGCCCAATTTGAAAATTCTTGTGAAAACTGAATTTGTAGGTCTCTTCCTTATCTCCCTAGGGACTGCAAGATCACCAAAATCCGATATCTATAGCTCTAGTTATGCTCTGCGCAAGGCTACAAGGTCCGGATGAGTGAAAAATCCGAAAATTAACAATGTTTAGCATTTAAGCCCAATAATGTAAAAGCAAAAACAATGATTGTAAAAGTTGTCTAATTTTCGTCTCTCTCTGGGTTGTGCGGCTGTAAACTGCTATTTACGCTTATTAATAGTGACCTAACCCTAGACCAAATTAATGGCCTACGAATAAGCTTAGCTACAAGGTCCGAATGAGAGAAAAATCCGAAAATTAACAATGTTTAGCAATTAAACCCAATTAAGCCCAATAATGTAAAAGCAAAAATAATGATTGTAAAAGTTATCTAATTTTCGGCTCTCTCTGGCTTGTGTGGCTGTAAACAGCTATTTATGCTTATTAATCCTGACCTAACCCTAGACCAAATTAAGTGTCTCTAATTAAGCTTTCCAACAAGGTATCATATGCCTTAATTAGGCTTAAAATGAGTAAGTTAGGCCCATTTAATTGAAGGAACATCATGGATAGCGCACGGATCCACGCCAGAGAACTTGGGACCCAATTTTACCTTGATTTTTGCCTAATTTAACAATTCTTGTGACACCTGAAATTGTAGGTATCTTCCTTATCTTTCTTGGGAATGCAAGATCACCAAAATCTGATATATGTAGCTCTAGTTATGCTCTGCGCAAGCCAACAAGGTCAGGATGAATGAAAAATCTGAAAATTAACAATTTTTAGCAATTAAGCCCAATAATGTAAAAGCAAAAACCAATATTGTAAAAGTTGTCTAATTTTCGTCTCTCTCTGGCTTGTGTGACTGTAAACTACTATTTATGCTTATTAATCCTAGCCTAACCGTATACCAAATTAAGGGCCTCTGAATAAGATTTCCAACAAAATATCATATGCCTTAACTGGGTTTAAGATGAGTAAGTTAGGCCCATTTAAGTGAAGGAACATCATGGACTGCGCACTAATCCACGTCAGAGAACTCAGGACCCGATTTAGCCTTGATTTTGGCCTTAATTGACAATTCTTTTGAAACCTTAATTTGTAGGTCTCTTCCTTATCTTTCTAGGGACAGCAAGATGACCAAAATCTGATATCTGTAGCTCTAGTTATGCTCTGCACAAGACAACAAGGTTAGGAAGAGTGAAAATCCGAAAATTAACAATGTTTAGCAATTAAGCCTAATAATGTATAAGCAAAAACAATGATTGTAAAAGTTGTCTAATTCCCGTCTCTCTATGGCCTGTGCTTCTGTAAACTGCTATTTATGCTTATTAATCCAGACCTCACCCTAGACCAAATTATGGACCTCTGAATAAGCTTTCCAACAACGTATCATATGCCTTAATTGGGCTTAAGATGAGCAAGTTAGGTCCATTTAAGTGAAGGAACATCATGGACTGCGCACTGATCCGCGCCAGAGCACTCGGGACCCATTTTAGCCTTGATTTTGACATAATTTGACAATTCTTGTGAAACCTGATATTGTAGGTCTCTTCCTTATCTTTCTAGGGTCAGCAAGATCACCAAAATCCGATATCTGTAGCTCTAGTTATGCTTTGCGCAAGGTAACAAGGTCGGGATGAGTGAAAAATTCGAAAATTAACAATGTTTAGCAATTAAGCCCAATAATGTAAAAGAAAAAACAATGATTGTAAAAGTTGTCTAATTTCCGTCTCTATCTGGCTTGTGCAGCTGTAAACTGCTATTCATTCTTATTAATAATGACCTAACCCTAGACCAAATTAAGGGCCTCTGAATAAGTTTCCAACAAGGTATCATATGCCTTAATTGGGCTTAAGATGAGTAAGTTAGGCCCATTTAAGTGAAGGAACATCATGGACTGCGCACTGGTCCGCGCCAGAGAACTCGGGACCCAATTTAGCCATGATTTTGGCCTAATTTGACAATTCTTGTGATATTTGAAATTGTAGGTCTCTTCTTTATCTTTCTTGGGACAGCAAGATCACCAAAATCCGATATCTGTAGCTCTAGTTATGCCCTGCGCAAGGCAACAAGGTCAGGATGAGTGAAAAATCCGAAAATTAACATTGTTTAGCAATTAAGCCCAATAATGTAAAAGCAAAAACCATTATTGTAAAAGTTGTCTAATTTCCGTTTCTCTCTGGCTTGTGCTACTGTAAACTGCTATTTATACTAATTAATCCTGGCCTAACCCACACTAGTGGAAATAATGTAATATACGGGAACGTTTTCCGTCTGTTTACCATATGTTTGATGTTAAAAATGAGGCAGTGGCAGTTTTGTAAATATTAAATCACTATTTGCGTCAGTTGTATAAAGAACTGACGTTAAAAGTGATTTTAACACTTCTAACGTCAGTTGTTTATACAACTGACGTTAAATGTGTGATTTTTACGGCAATTAAATAAATAACTGACTTAAATAATTATGAAACTCATTTCTTTCGTTGTCATCTCCATATTGTCACTCTTAATGCAGATCACTCCATATAGTGCAGTTTATTTCTAAACCTTTTTTTTAAACAAGTTTATTTTTAATGTTAATTAACTAGCTTGAATTAGTAAACAAATTCTTGTGTAAACTAAAATAAATAAACACTTAACATAAAACAAGTTATATAAGTATAATCAAATCGTATCTCATTAAAGTGATTCATAAGTTACAATTACATGATTAAAAGATAAAAAATTTCTGCAACATAGCACTAAAATATAAAAAAGTTTCTGCTTCAACATCATTTTCTTCTCGATCCCCGTCCTCAGAAACTCCAATGGATGCATCTCCTCCCTTACTTGAATTCCTTGATACTCCATCTGAATCCACAGTCACTTTGGAGCCAAAGCAGAGTGAAGGGATGGGATGAAATAAGGTGAGGGAATCACATTACGTGATTCACCCAACCTTACCATCCATGTTACGTGATTTACTCAACCTCAAGTTTTTTTACCATTAAGACAGAGACCTTTAAGTCTAGGTATAGGAAGAAATAACAAAAGTCTCAGAGCCATTTTGTGAAGGAATAGAAAACACACGAAATATAGAGGAAAATAAGAGGTTGTATTACAGACTGATACAAAAGAATGATACTTTATATAGAGAAGAGAGACTAGCTGATTTTCTAGAAAACTGATCTATAAACCTAATGCTCATTAAGAGCATTATAGGCTACAATGTGTATGGGTAAGTAGCACAGCAGTCATGGGTAAGTAGCAAAGTAGTCAAAGGAATGAATGTTTTTGCAGAAACTTATACACGTTTAACATCAGTTGTTTAATACAACTGACGTTAAAAGTGTTTTTAAAATATTTATTTTTAACGTCAGTTTTTTATACAACTGACGTTAAAAGTGTGATTTTTACTTCAATTAAATAAATAGCTGACGTAAATAATCCTATATCCCTATCTGAAATGCCCTGTTGTCACTCTTAACACAGGCAATCCATATATATAGTGCAGTTTATTTCTAAACTTTTTTTTTAAACAAGTTTATTTTTAATCTTAATTAGTTAGCTTGAATTAGTAAACAAATTCTTGTGCAAATTAAAATAAATAAACACTTAACATAAATTAAGTTATATATGTATAATCAAATCGTATCTCATTGAAGCGATTCATAAGTTACAATTACATAATTAAAAGATAAAAAATTTCTGCAACATAGCCCTAAAATATAAAAAAGTTTCTGCTTCAACGTCATTTTCTTCTCAGTCCTGTCCTCAGAAATTCCAATGGATGCAAAGTTTCAGCTTCAACATCATTTTCTTTTCAGTCCTGTCCTCAGAAACTCCAATGGATGGATCGATGCATCTCCTCCCTCACTTGAATTCCATGATGCATCGTGAATCCACAGTCACTAGCAGCGAAAGCAAAGTGGAAGGGATCTTTGCATGACCTCCTTCACTGGAATTCCTTGATGCATCGTCTTGAATCCACAGTCACTTGGGGCCAAAGCAGAGTGAAAGGGATGGTTGGGATGAAATAAAGTGAGTAAATCACATTACGTGATTTACACAACCTTACCATCCATGTTACGTGATTTACTCAACCTCGGAAGTTTTTTGACCATTAGGACTGAGACCTTTAAGTCTAGGTATAGGAAGAAATAACAAAAGTCTCAGCCATTTTGTGAAGGAATAGAAAACGCACGAAATATAGAGGAAAAGAAGAGGCTGTATTACAGACTGATACAAAAGAATGGTACTTTATATAGATAAGAGAGAGACTAGCTGATTTTCTTGAAAACTGATCTATAAACTTAATGCTCATGGGTAAGTAGCACAGTAGTCAAAGGAATTAATGTTTTTGCAGAAACTTATACACTTTTAACGTCAGGTATCTTCATCAACTGACGTTAAAAGTGTTTTTAAATAAAAAATATTTATTTTTAACATCAGTTGTTTAATATAACTGACGTAAAATGTTGTTTTATTTTTTATTTTTGATTATAACGTAAACAATGACTTTTAACGTCGGTTTCTTAAGACAACAGACGTTAAATAGATTACCTTTAACGTCAGTTGCTACAAACAACTGACGTAAAATGTTGTTTTATTTTTGGTTTTTGATTATAACGTTTACACCCGCGCGTCTTCTGCACTTCGCTCTGTACGTCTCTGTTTTTCTCTTTCAAGCTCACTCTCACTCTCAACTCTCACTCTCACTCTCACTCTGCCCTAATCGCGAGCTCATCTCCACCGCAACCACCGCGAGGGCTTCTTCCCCACCACCGTGAGGTACACTCTTAACCCTAACTCTGTCTTTCCCGCTCATTCTTTGCAATAACTTGACATCTCTCTTTCCCCTTCCCGCACACTAACTCTCCTGTCCCTCTGCTCTCAGTAACCACATCGAACGTTGGCCACCACGCGAGCACCTATTTCTGGTGAGTCTTTAGGGAAGATTTTTTTATGTTTGGTTTTGAGTGTATGTTGAAACTGTAGTCTCTGTAGTTGAAACTTGAAACTATGAGTTTGAGTTGTTTGGAATGTCTCTATTTCTGGTCGTGGGTTTTGTGTTTTCTCTTGTTTTTCTTCTGCTACCATGACCTATTTCAAAATGGGAAGAAATTTAGAGTTGCTTGTAGCATGTGACATCAACAATATATTGCTCATTGGAATTCTGTTTTGTTAATTTATCTTCATCTGCTTGTTTCTTTTCTGTCTTAAGAATCCTGAAAATGGTGTAAATTTGAAATAATTTTTAAACGCCTTGGATATATGTTTTGTATATCTACAAAACCTATCTAGCTATGGATCATAGTTGGATGGTTTGTAAGCGCACTAGTGCTGAGTATTTGAAGGGGTGGGAGAATTTATAGAATTTGCTTAAAGGAATGTTCCTAATAGTAATGGAATGTTCTGTTGTCCTTGTGTCAAGTGTTTGAATACGAGGAAATGTGCGGTGAAGGATATACGTACTAATTTGATTTGTGAAGGGATTTGCTTGAGTTATACATCTAGTGTAAGTTTACATGTTATATACTATCTTTAGTCCTTCTTTTTAATGTAAGTTTATAATGTTACAACCCTCTATTTTATCATTTCTTTTGTCCATACAGATATCACAGGCTCATAGGAAACGGGGTAGAGGAGCCACGTCGTTGAAGAAACTAGAGACGGAGATGCAAAGCGGACAGAAGCTTGAGGTGTCCTTCGATGCTAATCTAAATGCCCAGGGACCCCGTGCTAAAGAATTTAATAAGTGGTTGTTTCTACAAGCGAAGCAGCACGTAAGCATCAACTACAACCACTGGAATGACGTTCCACAGAACGTTAAGGATCAGATTTGGGAGGCTATCACGGTATTTTACCTTTACATTCATTTGATTTAAATTATTAGATAATTATCCGAGTTATAATCCATCCAGTTGTTATGTATTTAATGTGTAGGTAGCTTGGACTGTGCCAAATGACGAGGATCATCGTCATAAATGTATGAAAATGGCATCAAAGCATTGGAATGGGTTCAAGCATGATCTTACCAGGTACTATGTATCTGGGAAGAAGCGTCTTGATAAAATGTTCTCGGATTATCCCTGGATTGACATGATACTTGGGATATGTTTACTAGGAGTCGACAGGATGGAGAATTTCAGGTTTGTTGATTAAGTTAATTTTGTATGCTTCTTATAGATCATTTAACTGTATTTAATTATGTGTTTTTGTTTGAATAGGCTAAGGCAGATAAGGGTCGGCAGAATCAGGCGAAGAACGTTCATCGCCACACCATGTCTCAGGGTGGGTACCAGACTCGGATCAAGGAGATGATGGCGGATAGGCTGAGGGTGAAGCAGGAAGAGCACTCTACTAGGATTGAAAGAGGAGAGGTGCCTGAGGGCACACCATCAAGTCCTCCGTCAGACATCGACCGCGAGGATGTCTGGTTAGGCCGGCCGTATTACAAAGACGGGATCTTTTAAAGTTGATGCCACTCGCGAAGTGGCAGATAAGATTATTGTAAGTAAATAATTAACTTGATTTCAATTGATATTTGTATAGATATTTTTAACACTTTTCACTTGCACGTTTTTTCATTTTTTCATTGTAGGTGGATCTTAAAGCAAAATCCTCCCAGGGCACATTCGTCCCTTCTGGACGGCGGGACGTCTTGATGATTGCTCTAGGCAAGAAAGACCATGCTGGTCGGGTTATCAGTGTTCCTGGGAACGTGACCATCAAAGAATATTATGGCAAGTCTGCTTCACGAAAGCGGGTGGTCAATGAAGCATCAATTTTGCATGACATTACTCAGCACCTCATGTCCAACCCTGCTATTACAACACATCTGATGCAAAGATTAATATCCAACCCAGAATTCAAGCAGGCGCTTGCCAGAGAGCTTTCCTCCGTCGGTTCATCCCAGGACGCTGCAGGGCATGCTAACCCTTCACATGTGAGCACAAAAGAGAGTTATAGTAGGGCACATGTGGAGGATGATGAGTTGGAAGCTAGGGAGAGGGAGTTGGAAGTCCAACGCAATGAGCATGAGTTGGAAATGAAAAGGTGTGAGCTTGAGTTGGACTTCAAACGACGTGATCTCGAAATGTTAACAAAGGTATGTATTCATTATTAATGTCCAAATTAGTCAAATAATTACTTGTGTTTTTTTTAATTATCAACAACTTATCTATTTTATTTTTCCTAAATTGAAGGCCAAGTCGACGTCGTGTCGTCGTCACCCTGTCACTCGTTTGTTCTCACTTGGTGAGGATTATGCGTTTGAGATTTTTGAATGTCCATTGGAGCACGATGGATGGGTGGCACGCCCAGATCAACAGAGGATATTTTCCTTCTGTGGTGAAGAACAAGGGAACGCTTGCAGAAATAACGTCTGGATGGCCAGCACGGATTTGAGTCTCTGGTGCACGTAAGTTAATTTCAAATTTATAACTTATTTATTTTTGGTATTTTTCCATTTAATAGTTTATTTTAATTTCAATATATATATTATGTAATTAACATCCACACCTTTTCATATCATAGGTATCTCCATCGTCTTTAGCTTGATAAGGGCGTTGCATCAGTTTACGGCTTCTTAGAGCCATCAGTCCTTCTGCCCCAATTCTTTGGTGGTGATGCATTTAGTAAATACATAGGGAACTTGTTGGGAGACAATCGGGAATAATTATATCTGGCTCCCGACTGTATGAAAAACCATTGGCAGTTGTTCGTACTTCACCCGTCTAGGCATACTGTCATATTCTTATGCTCTCTCCACCAAAGGCCGCCACAGGAGGTGGTGGAAGCTGTAAATAAGTAAGTAACTAATTTTAAATTTAATTTACGTTTTAATATTAGTTGTTTTTAGTTTAATACACATATGATATATGAATTTGTTAATTGACATGATTATTTGTTTATGATAGCGCGCTGAAGGCGAGTAGCATAAGTTGCGCCAATGGGAGAAGTAGGGCTTCTAAGGCTAAAGCAAATCCTGAATGGACCTACCTCAATGTTTGGTAGTTTACTTATCAAATAATTAATATTATAATTACTAATTTATATGTATATTCAACTGACATTGAAATTAATTTTGTTTGTAGTCTCGATTTCAAATTGACGGGTGGTCGTGCGGCTATTATGTGATGCTTCATATGCTGAACATAGTCTCTGCATCTATTACGGATGGATGGAATAAGATAATATTTAAACAACTTATTAAATTATATATTATAGTTTTGAAGATGACTTGCGTTAATGTTATTGTTATTATTTGAACATGTGTAGGCATTTAACGACCAATCGCCTCTTGAAGAAGATGAGTTTAAAGACTTGAGGATGCGCTTCGCTGAATTCTTCTTCAAGTATGCGACTGAAAAAAGAATTGACAAGTTACCTCCGCAATACTTAGATGAATACTTTTTTTGTTAGACATTAGAAACTAATTAATAACATGGATATATATATCCTTAGATTGGTAGTTTTGTTTTTAGACATTAGAGACTAAAATTTATATATATATATATATATATATATATATATATATATATATATATATATATATATATATATATATATATATATATATATATACTTGTAGATAGTTATGTTTTTCCTATACATGAGTTTTGGTTTTAAGTCCCCCCATTGTTCCTTTGTATATTTCTTTTCTTTTTGTTAATATTGAAATTTAAGGGTAGTGTTTGGTTCAGTAATGTGTGTGATATTCTGTGTTACTGGGATATTTACTGAAAGCAGGGATAGCTGAGGGGAGTGATGTTTTAAAACTGAATTTAAAAAAAAATCTATTAACGTCAGTTGTATCAAACAAATGACGTTAATATTATTTTATAAAATATACAGTACACTATTAACGTCAGTTGTATTAGGAAACTCACGTTCAAAATAAAAACTTTAACATCAGATCTTTAACACAACTGACGATAGTTTGAACAATATTAACGTCAGTTGTGTTAAAGAATTAACGTTAATAGTTTTATATTAAACGTCAGTTGTTTAAACAACTGACGTTAAATACAAAACTATTAACGTCAGCTGTATTTACGTCAGACAATATTCTGACGTATAAAATCAATTTTAACTGACGTAAAAAGCCCTTATTCCACTAGTGACAAGACCAAATTAAGGGCCTCTGAATAAGCTTTCCAACAAGGTATCATATGCCTTAATTGGGCTTAAGATGAGTAAGTTAGGCCTATTTAAGTGAAGGAACATCATGGACTGCGCACTGATCCGCGCCAGAGCACTCGGGACCCAATTTAGCCTTGATTTTGACCTAATTTGACAATTCTTGTGAAACCTGATATTGTAGGCCTCTTCCTTATCTTTCTAGGGACAACAAGATCACCAAAATCCGATATCTGTAGCTCTAGTTATGCTCTCCGCAAGGTGACAAGGTCAGGATGAGTGAAAAATCCAAAAATTAACAATGTTTAGCAATTAAGCCCAATAATGTAAAAGCAAAAACAATGATTGTAAAAGTTGTCTAATTTCCGTCTCTCTCTGGCTTGTGTGGCTGAAAATTGCTATTCATTCTTATTAATCATGGCCAATTCGTAGACCAAATAAAGGGCCTCTGAATAAGCTTTCCAACAAGGTATCATATGCCTTAATTGGGCTTAAGATGAGTAAGTTAGGCCCATTTAAGTGAAGGAACCTGATGGACTGCGCACTGATCCGCACAAGACAACTCGGGACCCAATTTAGCCTTGATTTTGGCCTAATTTGACAATTCTTGTGAAACCTGAAATTGTAGGTCTCTTCCTTATCTTTCTAAGGACAGAAAGATCACCAGAATCCTATATTTGTAGCTCAAGTTATGCTCTGCGCAAGGCAACAAGGTCAGGATGAGTGAAAAATCCGAAAATTAACAATGTTTAGCAATTAAGCCCAATAATGTAAAAGGAAAAACAATGACTGTAAAATTTATCTAATTTCATACTCTCTCTAGCTTGTACGACTGTAAACTGCTCCTTATGCTTATTAATCCTGGCCTAACCCAAGACCAAATTAAGGGCCACTGAATAAGCTTTCCAACAATGTATCATATGCCTTAATTGGGCTTAAGATGAGTAAATTAGGCCCATTTAAGTGAAGGAACATCATGAATTGCACACTAATCTGCGCCTGAGAACTCAGGACCCGATTTAGCCTTTATTTTGGCCAAATTTGACAATTCTTGTGAAACCTGAATTTGTAGGTCTCTTCCTTATCATTTTAGGGACAACAAGATCACCTAAATCCGATATCTGTAGCTCTGGTTATGCTCTGCACAAGAAAACAAGGTTAGGATGAGTGAAAAATCCGAAAATTTACAATGTTTAGCAATTAAGCCCTATTAAGCCCAATAATGTAAAAGCCAAAACAATGATTGTAAAAGTTGTCTAATTCCCGTCTCTCTCTGGCTTGTGCGGCTGTAAACTGCTATTTATGCTTATTAATCATGACCTAACCCTAGAACAAATTAAGGGCCTCTGAATATGCTTTCCAACAAGGTATCATATGCCTTAACTGTGCTTAAGATAAGTAAGTTAGGCCCATTGAGGTGAAGGAACACCAAGGACTGCGCACTGATCCGCACCAGAGAACCCGGGACCCAATTTTGCCTTGACTTTTGGCCTAATTTGACAATTGTTGTGAAACCTGAAATTGTAGGTGTCTTCCTTATCTTTCTAGGGACAGCAAGATCACCAAAATCTGATATCTGCAGCTCTAGTTTTGCTCTACGCAAGGCAACAAGGTCAGGATTAGTGAAAAATCCGAAAATTAACAATGTTTAGCAATTAAGAACAATAATGTAAAAGCAAAAACAATGATTTTAAAAGTTGTCTAATTTTCGTCTCTCTTTAGCTTGTGCGGCTGTAAACTGCTATTTATGCTTATTAATCCTGACCTAACCTTAGACCAAATTAAGGGCCTCTGAATAAGCTTTCCAACAAGGTATCATATGCCTTAATTGGGCTTAAGATGAGTACGTTAGGCCCATTTAAGTGAAGGAACATCATGGATTGCGCACTGATCCGCAACAGAGAACTCGGGACCCACTTTAGCCTTGATTTTGGCCTAATTTGACAATTCTTGTGAACCCTGAAATTGTAGGTCTCTTCCTTATCTTTCTAGGGACAACAAGATCACCAAAATCTGATATTTGTAGCTCTAGTTATGCTCTACGCAAGGCAACAAGGTCAGGATTAGTGAAAAATCCGAAAATTAACAATGTTTAGCAATTAAGCCGAATAATGTAAAAGCAAAAACAATGATTGTAAAAGTTGTCTAATTTCCGTATCTCTCTGGCTTGTGCGGCTGTAAAATGCTATTCATTCTTATTAATAATGACCTAACCCAAGACCAAATTAAGGGCCTCTGAATAAGCTTTCCAACAAGGTATCATATGCCTTAATTGGGCTTAAGATGAGTAAGTTAGGCCCATTTAATTGAAGGAACCTGATGGACTGTGCACTGATCCGCACAAGAGAACTCGGGACCCAATTTAGCCTTGATTTTGGCCTAATTTGACAATTCTTGTGACACCTGAAATTGTAGGTCTCTTCCTTATCTTTCTAGGGACAGCAAGATCACCAAAATCCGATATCTGTAGCTCTAGTTATGGTCTACGCAAGAAAACAAGGTCAGGATGAGTGAAAAATCCGAAAATTTACAATGTTGAGCAATTAAGCCCAATTAAGCCCAATTAAGCCCAATAATGTAAAAGCCAAAACAATGATTGTAAAAGTTGTCTAATTCTCGTCTCTCTCTGGCTTGTGCGACTGTAAACTGCTATTTATGCTTACTAATCATGACCTAACCCTAGAACAAATTAAGGGCCTCTGAATAAGCTTTCCAACAAGGTATCATATGCCTTAATTGGGCTTAGGATAAGTAAGTTAGGCCCATTGAGGTGAAGGAATATCATCGATCACACTGATCCTCACCAGAGAACTTGGGACCCAATTTAGCCTTGATTTTGGCCTAATTTGACAATTCTTGTGAAACCTGAAATTGTAGGTCTCTTCCTTATCTTTCTAGGGACAACAAGATCACCAAAATCTGATATTTGTAGCTCTAGTTATGCTCTACGCATGGCAACAAGGTCAGGATTAGTGAAAAGTCCGAAAATTAACAATGTTTAGCAATTAAGCCCAATAATGTAAAAGCAAAAACAATGATTGTAAGAGTTGTCTAATTTCCGTATCTCTCTGGCTTGTGTGGATGTAAAATGCTATTTATTCTTATTTTTAATGACCTAACCCTAGACCAAATTAAGGGCCTCTGAATAAGCTTTCCAACAAGGTATCATATGCCTTAATTGGGCTTAAGATGAGTAAGTTAGGCCTATTTAAGTGAAGGAATATCATGGACTGCGCACTGATCTGCACCAGAGAACTCGGGACCCAATTTAGACTTGATTTTGGCCTAATTTGACAATTCTTGTGAAAACTGAAATTGTAGGTCTCTTCCTTATCATTCTAGGGACAGCAAGATCACCAAAATCCGATATCTGTAGCTCTAGTTATGCTCTGTGCAAGGCAACAAGGTCAGGATGAGTGAAAAATCCGAAAATTAACAATGTTTAGCAATTAAGCCCAATAATGTAAAAGCAAAAACAATTATTGTAAAAGTTGTCTAATTTCCAACTCTCTCTGGCTTGTGCGACTGTAAACTGCTATTTATACATATTATTCCAGACCTAACCCTAGACCAAATTAAGGGCCACTGAATAAGCTTTCCAACAAGGTTTCATATGCTTTAATTGGGCTTAAGATGAGTAAGTTAGGCCCATTTAAGTGAAGGAACATCATGGACTGCGCACTGATCCGTGCCTGAGAACTCGGGACCCAATTTGGCCATGATTTTGGCCTAATTTGACAATTCTTGTGATGCTTGAAATTGTAGGTCTCTTCCTTATCTTTCTAGGGACAGCAAGATCCCCAAAATCCGATATCTGTAGCTCTAGTTATGCCCTGCGCAAGGCAACAAGGTCAGGATGAGTGAAAAATCCGAAAATTAATAATGTTTAGCAATTAAGCCCAATAATGTAAAAGCAAAAACCATTATTGTAAAAGTTGTCTAATTTCCGTTTCTCTCTAGCTTGTGCGACTGTAAACTGCTATTTATACTTATTAATCCTGGCCTAACCCACACTTGTGGAAATAATGTAATATACGGGAACGTTTTACGTTAGTTGACCATATGTTTGCCGTTAAAAATGAGGTGGTGCCAGTTTTGTAAATATTAAATCATTATTTGCGTCAGTTGTATAAAGAACTGACGTTAATATTGATTTTAACACTTTTAACGTCAGTTGTTTATACAATTGACGTTAAATGTGTGATTTTTACGGCAGTTAAATAAACAGCTGACGTAAATAATTATGAAACTCATTTCTTTCGTTGTCATCTCCCTGTTGTCACTCTTAATGCAGATCACTCCATATAGTGCAGTTTATTTCTAAACCTTTTTTTTAAACAAGTTTATTTTTAATGTTAATTAATTAGCTTGAATTAGTAAACAAATTCTTGTGCAAATTAAAATAAATAAACACTTAACATAAAACAAGTTATATATGTATAATCAAATCATATCTCATTGAAGTGATTCATAAGTTACAATTACATGATTAAAAGATAAAAAATTTCTGCAACATAGCACTAAAATATAAAAAAGTTTCTGCCTCAACATCATTTTCTTCTCAGTCCTCATAAACTCCAATGGATGCATATCCTCCCTTACTTGAATTCTTTGATACTCCATCTGAATCCACAGTCACTTTGGAGCCAAAGCAGAGTGGAGGGATGGGATGAAATAAGGTGAGGGAATCACATTACGTGATTCACCGAACCTTACCATCCATGTTACGTGATTTACTCGACCTCAAGTTTTTTGACCATTAAGACAGAGACCTTTAAGTCTAGGTATAGGAAGAAATAACAAAAGTCTCAGAGCCATTTTGTGAAGGAATAGAAAACACACAAAATATAGAGGAAAAGAAGAGGTTGTATTACAGACTGATACAGAAGAATGATACTTTATATAGAGAAGAGAGACTAGCTGATTTTCTAGAAAACTGATCTATAAACTTAATGCTCATTAAGAGGATTATAGGCTACAATGTGCATGGGTAAGTAACACAGCAGTCATGGGTAAGTAGCAATGTCGTCAAATGAATGAATGTTTTTGCAGAAACTTATACACGTTTAACGTCAGTTGTTTAATACAACTGACATTAAAAGTGTTTTTAAAATATTTATTTTTAACATCAGTTTTTTATACAACTGACGTTAAAATTGTGATTTTTACTTCAGTTAAATAAATAGCTGACGTAAATAATCCTATATCCCTATCTGAAATGCCCTGTTGTCACTCTTAACACGGGTCAATCCATATATATAGTGCAGTTTATTTCTAAACTTTTTTTTAAACAAGTTTATTTTTAATCTTAATTAATTAGCTTGAATTAGTAAAGAAATTCTTGTGCAAATTAAAATAAATAAACACTTAACATAAATTAAGTTATATATGTATAATCAAATCATATCTCATTGAAGCGTTTCATAAGTTACAATTACATGATTAAAATATAAAAAATTTCTGCAACATAGCCCTAAAATATAAAAAAGTTTCTGCTTCAACATCATTTTCTTCTCAGTCCTGTCCTCAGAAATTCCAATGGATGCAAAGTTTCAGCTTCAACATCATTTTCTTCTCAGTCCTGTCCTCAGAAACTCCAATGGATGGATCGATGCATCTCCTCCTTCACTTGAATTCCATGATGCATCGTGAATCCACAGTCACTAGCAGTAAAAGTAAAGTGAAAGGGATCTTTGCATCACCTCCTTCACTGGAATTCCTTGATGCATCATCTTGAATCCACAGTCACTTGGGGCCAAAGCAGAGTGAAAGGGATGGCTAGGATGAAATAAAGTGAGTAAATAACATTACGTGATTTACACAACCTTACCATCCATGTTATGTGATTTACTCAACCTCAGAAGTTTTTTGAACATTAGGACTGAGACCTTTAAGTCTAGGTATAGGAAGAAATAACAAAAGTCTCAGAGACATTTTGTGAAGGAATAGAAAACGCACGAAATATAGAGGAAAAGAAGAGGTCAGACATGGATCGATATAGAAGAATGGTACTTTATATAGAGAAGAGAGAGACTAGATTATTTTCTTGAAAACTGATCTATAAACTTAATGCTCATGGGTAAGTAGCACAGTAGTCAAAGGAATTAATGTTTTTGTAGAAACTTATACACTTTTAACGTCAATTGTCTTCATCAGCTGACGTTAAAAGTGTTTTTAAATAAAAAATATTTATTTTTAACGTCAGTTGTTTAATATAACAGACGTAAAATGTTGTTTTATTTTTAATTTTTGATTATAACGTAAACAATGACTTTTAACACCGGTTTCTTAAGACAACTGACGTTAAATAGATTACCTTTAACATCAGTTGCTACAAACAACTGACGTAAAATGTTGTTTTATTTTTGGTTTTTGATTATAACGTTTACACCTGCACGCCTTCTGCACTTCGCTCTTTACGTCTCTGTTCTTCTTTTTCACGCTCACTCTGACTCTCAACTCTCACTCTCACTCTCAACTCTCACTCTCACTCTCACTCTGCCCTAATCGCAAGCTCATCTCCACCGCAACCACCGCGAGGGCTTCTTCCCCACCACCGTGAGGTACACTCTTAACCCCAACTCTGTCTTTCCCACTCATTGTTTGCAATAACTTGACATCTCTCTTTCCCCTTCACGCACACTAACTCTCCTGTCCCTGTGCTCTCAGTAACCACATCGAACGTTGGCCACCACGCGAGCACCTATTTCTAATGAGTCTTTAGGGAACATTTTTTTATGTTTGGTTTTGAGTGTATGTTGAAACTGTACTCTCTGTAGTTGAAACTTGAAACTATGAGTTTGAGTTGTTTGGAATGTCTCTATTTCTGGTCGTGGGTTATGTGTTTTCTCTTATTTTTCTTCTGCTATCATGACCTATTTCAAAATAGGAAGAAATTTAGAGTTGCTTGTAGCATGTGACATCAACAATATATTGGTCATTGGAATTCTGTTTTGTTAATTTATCTTCATCTGCTTATTTCTTTTGTCTTAAGAATCCTGAAAATGGTGTAAATTTGAAATAATTTTTAAACGCCTTGGATATATGTTTTGTATATCTACAGAACCTATCTAGTTATGGATCGTAGTTGGATGGTTTGTAAGCGCACTAGTGCTGAGTATTTGAAGGGGTGGGAGAATTTATAGAATTTGCTCAAAGGAATGTTCCTAATAGTAATGGAATGTTCTGTTGTCCTTGTGTCAAGTGTTTGAATACGAGGAAATGTATGGTGAAGGATATACCTACTAATTTGATTTGTGAAGGGATTTGCTTGAGTTATACTTCTGTATTTATTTTGAGTTATAACCTATGTTAATAAATATATATTGTTTCTGAACATGCATACATATGGATCAGTCGGATAGCCCACATGCACAGGAGGACACTGTGGGGCCTACGCAGGACCCGATCGTGCCTACGCCTGATTCTAGTGTAAGTTTACATGTTATATACTATATTTAGTCCTTCTTTTTAATGTAATTTTATAATTTTACAACCCTCTATTTTATCATTTTTTTTGTCCATACAGACATCACAGGCTCATAGGAAATGGGGTAGAGGAGCCACGTCGTTGAAGAAACTAGAGAAGGACAGGCAAAGCGGACAGAAGCTTGAGGTGTCCTTCGATGCTAATCTAAATGCCCAGGGACCCCGTGCTAAAGAATTTAATAAGTGGGTGTTTCTACAAGCGAAGCAGCACGTAAGCATCAACTAAAACCACTGGAATGACGTTCCACATAACGTTAAGGATCAAATTTGGGAGGCTATCACGGTATTTTACCTTTACATTCGTTTGATTTACATTATTAGATAATTATCCGAGTTATAATCCATCCAGTTGTTATGTATTTAATATGTAGGTAGCTTGGACTGTGCCAAATGATGAGGATCATCGTCATAAATGTATGAAAATGGCATCAAAGCGTTGGAATGGGTTCAAGCATGATCTTACAGGTATATGTATCCGGGAAGAAGAGGCTTGATAAAATGTTTGGTCCCCGATTGATGATATTGGGATATGTTTGCTAGGAGTGGCGTTTCTTGGTTGATTAAGTTAATTTTGTATGCTTCTTATAGATCATTTAACTGTATCTAATTATGTGTTTTTGTTTGAATAGGCTAAGGCAGATAAGGGTCGGCAGAATCAGGCGAAGAACGTCCATCGCCACACCATGTCTCAGGGTGGGTACCATACTCGGATCAACGAGATGATGGCGGATAGGCTGAGGGTGAAGCAGGAAGAGCACTCTGCTAGGATTGAAAGAGGAGAGGTGCCTGAGGGCACACCATCAAGTCCTCCGTCAGACATCGACCGCGAGGATGTCTGGTTAGCCGGCCGCATTACAAAGACGAGATCTTTTAAAGTTGATGCCACTTGCGAAGTGGCAGATAAGATTATGGTAAGTAAATAATTAACTTGATTTCAATTGATATTTGTATAGATATTTTTAACACTTTTCACTTGAACGTTTTTTCATTTTTTCATTGTAGGTGGATCTTAAAGCACAATCCTCCCAGGGCACATTCATCCCTTCTGCATGGCGGGACATCTTGATGACTGCTCTAGGCAAGAAAGACCATCCTGGTCCGGTTATCGGTGTTCTTGGGAACATGACCATCAAAGAATATTATGGCAAGTCTGCTTCACGAAAGCGGGTGGTCAATGAAGCATCAATTTTGCATGACATTACTCAGCACCTCATGTCCAACCCTGCTATTACAACACATCTGATGCAAAGCTTAATATCCAACCCAGAATTCAAGCAGGCGCTTGCCAGAGAGCTTTCCTCCGTCGGTTCATCCCAGGACACCGCAGGGCATGCCAACCCTTGCCATGTGAGCACAAAAGAGAGTTATAGTAGGGCACATGTGGAGGACGATGAGTTGGCAGCTAGGGAGCGGGAGTTGGAAGTCCAACGCCATGAGCATGAGTTGGAAATGAAAAGGCGCGAGCTTGAGTTGGACTTCAAACGACGTGAGCTCGAAATGTTAACAAAGGTATGTATTCATTATTAATGTCCAAATTAGTCAAATAATTACTTGTGTTTTTTTAATTATCAACAAATTATCTATTTTATTTTTCCTAAATTGAAGGCCAAGTCGACGTCGGTATCGCTGTCACCTGTCACTCGTTTGTTCTCACTTGGTGAGGATTATGCGTTTGAGATTTTTGAATGTCCATTGGAGCACGATGGATGGGTGGCACGCCCAAATCAACAGAGGATATTTTCCTTCTTTGGTGAAGATCTCGGGAACGCCTGCAGAAATAACGTCTGAATGGCCAGCACGGTTTTGAGTCTCTGGTGCACGTAAGTTAATTTTAAATTTATAACTTATTTATTTTTGGTATTTTTCCATTTAATAATTTATTTTAATTTCAATATATATATTATGTAATTAACATCCACACATTTTCATATCTTAGGTATCTCCATCGTCTTCAGCTTGATAAGGGTGTTGCATCAGTTTACGTCTTCTTACAGCCATCACTCCTTCTGCCCCAATTCTTTGCTGGCGATGCATTTAGTAAATACATAGGGAAATTGTTGGGAGACAATCGGAAAGAATTATATCTGGCTCCCTACTGTATGAAAAACCATTGGCAGTTGTTCGTACTTCACCCATCTAGGCATACTGTCATATTCTTATGCTCTCTCCACCAAAGGTCGCCACAGGAGGTGGTGGAAGTTGTAAATAAGTAAGTAACTAATATTAAATTTAATTTACGTTTTAATATCTGTTGTTTTTAGTTTATTACACACATGATATATGAATTTGTTAATTGACATGATTATTTGTTTATGATAGCGCGCTGAAGGCGAGTACCATAAGTTGTGCCAAAGGGAGAAGTAGGGCTTCTAAGGCTAAAGCAAATCCTGAATGGACCTACCTCAAGGTTTGGTAGTTTATTTATCAAATAATTAATATTATAATTACTAATTTATATGTATATTCAACTGACATTGAAATTAATTTTGTTTGTAGTCTCGATTTCAAATTGACGGGTGGTCGTGCGGCTATTATGTGATGCTTCATATGCTGAACATAGTCTCCGCATCTATGATGGATGGATGGAATAAGGTAATATTTAAACAACTTGTTAAATTATATACTATAGTTTTGAAGATGAGTTGCGTTAATGTTATTGTTATTATTTGAACGTGTGTAGGTATTTAACGATCAATCGCCTCTTCAAGAAGATGAGTTTAGAGACTTGAGGATGTGCTTCGCTGAATTCTTCTTCAAGTATGCGGCTGAAAAAGGAATTGATAAGTTACCTCCGCAATACTTAGATGAATAGTTTTTTTGTTAGACATTAGAAACTAATTAATAACATGTATATATATATATATATATATCCTTAGATTGGTAGTTTTGTTTTTAGACATTAGAGACTAAAATTTATATATATATATATATATATACTTGTAGATAGTTATGTTTTTCCTATACATGGGTTTTGGTTTTAAGTCCCCCCATTGTTCCTTTGTATATTTCTTTTGTTTTTGTTAATATTAAAATTTAAGGGTAGTGTTTGCTTCTGTAATGTGTGTGATATTCTGTGTTACTGGGATATTTACTGAAAGCAGGGATAGCTGAGGGGAGTGATATTTTAAATCTGAATTTTAAAAAAAATCTATTAACGTCAGTTGTAACAAACAACTGACGTTAATAGTATTTTATAAAATATACAGTACACTATTAACGTCAGTTGTATTAGGAAACTGACGTTAAAAATAAAAACTTTAACGTCAGTGATTTAACACAACTGACGTTAGTTTGAACAATATTAACGTCAGTTGTGTTAAAGAACTGACTTTAATAGTTTTATATTTAACGTCAGTTGTTTAAACAACTGACGATAAATATAAAACTATTAACGTCAGTTGTATTTATGTCAGACAATATTCTGACGTATAAAATCAATTTTAACTGACGTAAAAAGCCCTTATTTCACTACTGCCAAGGCCAAATTAAGGGCCTCTGAATAAGCTTTCCAACAAGGTATCATATGCCTTAATTGGGCTTAAGATGAGTAAGTTAGGCCCATTTAAGTTAAGGAACATCATGGACTGCGCACTGATCCGCGCCAGAGCACTCGGGACCCAATTTAGCCTTGATTTTGACCTAATTTGACAATTCTTGTGAAACCTGATATTGTAGGTCTCTTCCTTATCTTTCTAGGGACAACAAGATCACCAAAATCCGATATTTGTTGCTCTAGTTATGCTCTGCGCAAGGTAACAAGGTCAGGATGAGTGAAAATTCAAAAATTAACAATGTTTAGCAATTAAGCACAATAATGTAAAAGCAAAAACAATGATTGTAAAAGTTGTCTAATTTCCGTCTCTCTCTGGCTTGTACGGCTGAAAACTGCTACTCATTCTTATTAATAATGACCTAACCCTAGACCAAATTAAGGGCCTCTGAATAAGCTTTCCAACAAGGTATCATATGGCTTAATTGGGCTTAAAATGAGTAAGTTAGGCCCATTTAAGTGAAGAAACCAGATGGACTGCGCACTGATCCGCACAAGAGAAGTCGGGACCCAATTTTGCCTTGATTTTGGCCTAATTTGACAATTTTTGTGAAACCTAAAATTGTAGGTCTCTTCCTTATCTTTCGGCAAGATCACCTAAATCCGATATCTGTAGCTCTAGTTATGCTCTGCGCAAGGCAACAAGGTCAGGATGAGTGAAAAATCCGAAAATTAACAATGTTTAGCAATTAAGCCCAATAATGTAAAAGCAAAAACAATATTGTAAAAGTTGTCTAATTTTCCGTCTCTCTCTGGCTTGTGCGGCTGTAAGCTGCTATCTATGCTTATTAATCCCGACCTAACCCAAGACCAAATTAAGGGCCTCTGAATAAGCTTTCCAACAAGGTATCATTTGCCTTAATTGGGCTTAAGATGAGTAAGTTAGGCCCATTTAAGTGAAGGAACATCATGGACTGCGCACTGATCCGTGCAAGAGCCCTTGGGACCCAATTTAACCATGATTTTGACCTAATTTGACAATTCTTGTGAAACCTGATATTGTAGGTCTCTTCCTTATCTTTCTAGGGACAGCAAGACCACCAAAATCCGATATCTGTAGCTCTAGTTATGCTCTGCGCAAGGCAAGAAGGTCAGGATAAGTGAAAAATCCGAAAATTAAAAATGTTTAGAAATTAAGCCCAATAATGTAAAAGCAAAAACAATGATTGTAAAAGTTGTCTAATTTCCGACTCTCTCTGGCTTCTGCGACTGTAAACTGCTATTTATGCTTATTAATCATGGACTGCACACTGATCCGCGCCAGAGAGCTCAGGACCCGATTTAGCCTTGATTTTGGCCTAATTTGAGAATTCTTGTGAAACCTGAATTTGTAGGTCTCTTCCTTATCATTTTAGGGACAGCAAGATCACCAAAATCCGATATTTGTAGCTCTGGTTATGCTCTGCGCAAGGCAACAATGTCGGGAAGAGTGAAAAATCCGAAAATTAACAATGTTTAGCAATTAAGCCCAATAATGTAAAACCAAAAATAAAGATTGTAAAAGTTGTCTAATTTCCGTCTCTCTCTGGTTAGGCCTATTTAAGTGAAGGAACATCATGGACTACGCACTGATCCGTGCAAGAGAACTCGGGACCCAATTTAGCCTTGATTTTGGCCTAATTTGACAATTCTTGTGAAACCTGAAATTATAGGTCTCTTCCTTATCTTTCTAGGGACAACAAGATCACCAAAATCCGATATCTATAGCTCTAATAATGCTCTGCGCAAGGCAACAAGGTCAGGATGAGTGAAAAATCCGAAAATTAACAATGTTTAGCAATTAAGCCCAATAATGTAAAAGGAAAAACAATAATTGTAAAAGTTGTCTAATTTCCGTATCTCTCTGGCTTGTGCGGCTATAAACTATTATTTTTGCTTATTAATCCTGACCTAACCCTAAACCAAATTAAGGGCCTCTCAATAAGCTTTCCAACAAGGTATCATATGCCTTAATTGGTCTTAAGATGAGTAAGTTAGTCCCATTTAAGTGAAGGAACATCATGGACTGCGCACTGATCCGCGCCAGGGAACTCGGGACCCAATTTAGCCATGATTTTGGCCCAATTTGACAATTCTTATGATATTTGAAATTGTAGGTCTCTTCCTTACCTTTCTTGGGACAGCAAGATCACCAAAATCCGATATCTGTAGCTCTAGTTATGCACTGCGCAAGGCAACAAGGTCAAGATGAGTGAAAAATCCGAAAATTAACATTGTTTATCAATTAAGCCCAATAATGTAAAAGCAAAAACCATTATTGTAAAAGTTGTCTAATTTCCGTCTCTATCTGGCTTGTGCGACAGTAAACTGCTATTTAAACTTATTAATCCTAACATAACCCAAGACCAAATTTATGGCCTCTGAATAAGCTTTCCAACAAGTTATCATATGCCTTAATTGGGATTAAGAAGAGTAAGTTAGGCCCATTTAAGTGAAGGAACATCAGGGACTGCATGCTGATCCGTGCCGGAGAACTCGGGACCGAATTTAGACTTGATTTTGGCCAAATTTGACAATTCATGTGACACATGAAATTGTAGGTCTCTTCCTTATCTTTCTAGGGACAGCAAGATCACCAAAAATCGATATCTGTTGCTCTAGTTATGCTCTGTGCAAGGCAACAAGGTCAGGATGAGTGAAAATCCGAAAATTAACAATGCTTAGCAATTAAGCCCAATTAAGCCCAATAATGTATAAGCAAAAACAATGATTGTAAAAATTGTCTAATTTCCGTCTCTCTCTTGCTTGTGCGGCTATAAACTGCTATTTATGCTTATTAATCTTGACCTAACCCTAGACCAAATTAAGGGCCTCTGAATAAGCTTTCCAACTAGGTATCATATGCCTTAGTTGGGCATAAGATGAGTAAGTTAAGCCCATTTAGTTGAAGGAACATCATGGACTGCGCACTGATCCGCACCAGAGAACTCGGGACCCAATTTAGCCTTGATTTTGGCCTAATTTGACAATTCTTGTGAAACCTGAAATTGTAGGTCTCTTCCATTTCTTTCTAGGGACATCAAGATCACCAAAATCCGATATTTGTAGCTCTAGTTATGCTCACGAAGAAACAAGGTCAGATTAGAAAATCCTAAAATTAATTGTGGTTTGTTGTTGGCACAGGTCGGGTGATTGAAAATCCGAAATTAACAATGTTTTGCAATTAAGCCCAATAATGTAAAAGCAAAAACAATAATTGTAAAAGTTGTCTAATTTCGTATCTCTCTGCTTGTGCGGCTATAAACTGTTATTATGCTTATTAATCTGACCTAACCTAGACCAAATTAGGCCTATGTTTCCACAGGTATCATTCTTTTGGTTAGTGGGTGTGGTGTTTTTTGGTGGGGAGGGAATCTTACATGTTTTTTTTGCAAATATTTGTGTTGTCTTTTTTTCTCTTTTGCTTAAACTGTTATTTATGCTTATTAATCATGAACTAACCCTAAACCAAATTAAGGGCCTCTGAATAAGCTTTCCAACAAGGTATCATATGCCTTAATTGGGCTTAAGATGAGTAAGTTAGGCCCATTTAAGTGAAGGAACATCATGGACTGCGCACTGATCCGTGCCAGAGCACTTGGGACCCAATTTAACCATTATTTTGACCTAATTTGACAATTCTTGTGAAACCTGATATTGTAGGTCTCTTCCTTATCTTTCTAGGGACAACAAGACCACCAAAATCCAATATCTGTAGCTTTAGTTATGCTCTGCGCAAGGTAACAAGGTCAGGATAAGTGAAAAATCCGAAAATTAACAATGTTTAGAAATTAAGCCCAACAATGTAAAAGCAAAAACAATGATTGTAAAAGTTGTCTAATTTCCGTCTCTCTCTGGCTTCTGCGACTGTAAACTACTATTTATGCTTATTAATCCTGGCCAAACCCAAGACCAAATTAAGGGCCACAGAATAAGCTTTCCAACAATGTTTCATATGCCTTAATTGGGTTTAAGATGAGTAAGTTTGGCCCATTTAAAAGAAGGAACATCATGGACTGCACACTGATCCGCACCAGAGAGCTCAGGACCCGATTTAGCCTTGATTTTGGCCTAATTTGAGAATTCTTGTGAAACCTGAATATGTAGGTCTCTTCCTTATCATTTTAGGGACAACAAGATCACCAAAATCCGATATCTGTAGCTCTGGTTATGCTCTGCGCAAGGCAACAAGGTCTGGAAGAGTGAAAAATCCGAAAATTAACAATGATTGGCAATTAAGCCCAATTAAGCCCAATAATGTAAAACCAAAAATAAAGATTGTAAAATTTGTCTAATTTCCGTCTCTCTCTGGTTAGGCCCATTTAAGTGAAGGAACATCATGGACTGCGCACTGATCCGTGCAAGAGAACTCGGGACCCAATTTAGCCTTGATTTTGGCCTAATTTGATAATTCTTGTGACACCTGAAATTGTAGGTCTCTTCCTTATCTTTCTAGGGACAGAAAGATTACCAAAATCCGATATCTATAGCTCTAGTAATGCTCTGCGCAAGGAAACAAGGTCAGGATGAGTGAAAAATCCGAAAATTAACAATGTTTAGCAATTAAGCCCAATAATGTAAAAGGAAAAACAATGATTGTAACAGTTATCTAATTTCCGACTCTCTCTGGCTTATGCAATTTTAAACTGCTATTTATGCTTATTAATCATGGCCTAACCCTAGACCAAATTAAGGGCCATTGAATAAGCTTTCCAACAATGTATCATATGCCTTAATTGGGCTTAAGATGAGTAAGTTAGTCCCATTTAAGTGAAGGAACATCATGGACTGTGCACTGATCCGCGCCAGGGAACTCGGGACCCAATTTAACCATGACTTTGGCCTAATTTGACAATTCTTGTTATATTTGAAATTGTAGGTCTCTTCCTTACCTTTCTTGGGACAACAAGATCACCAAAATCCGATATTTGTAGCTCTAGTTATGCACTGCGCAAGGCAACAAGGTCAAGATGTGTGAAAAATCCAAAAATTAACAATGTTTATCAATTAAGCCCAATAATGTAAAAGCAAAAACCATTATTGTAAAAGTTGTCTAATTTCCGTCTCTATCTGGCTTGTGCGACGGTAAACTGCTATTTAAACTTATTAATCCTGACCTAACCCAAGACCAAATTTATGGCCTCTGAAAAAGCTTTCCAACAAGTTATCATATGCCTTAATTGGGATTAAGAAGAGTAAGTTAGGCCAATTTAAGTGAAGGAACATCAGGGACTGCGTGCTGATCCGCGCCGGAGAACTCGGGACCCAATTTAGACTTGATTTTGGCCAAATTTTACAATTCATGTGACATCTGAAATTGTAGGTCTCTTCCTTATCTTTCTAGGGACAGCAAGATCACCAAAAACCGATATCTGTTTCTCTAGTTATGCTCTGTGCAAGGCAACAAGGTCAGGATGAGTGAAAAATCCGAAAATTAACAATGTATAGCAATTAAGCCCAATTAAGCCCAATAATGTATAAGCAAAAACAATGATTGAAAAAATTGTCTAATTTCCGTCTCTCTCTGGGTTGTGCGGCTATAAACTGCTATTTATGCTTATTAATCATGACCTAACCCTAGACCAAATTAAGGGCCTCTGAATAAGCTTTCCAACTAGGTATCATATGCCTTAGTTGGGCATAAGATGAGTAAGTTAGGCCCATTTAGTTGAAGGAACATCATGGACTGCGCACTGATCCGCACCAGAGAACTCGGGACCCAATTTAGCCTAGATTTTGGCCTAATTTGACAATTCTAGGGAAACCTGAAATTGTAGGTCTCTTCCATTTCTTTCTAGGGACATCAAGATCACCAAAATCCGATATTTGTACTTCTAGTTATGCTCTGCGCAAGGCAACAAGGTCAGGATGAGTGAAGAATCCGAAAATTAACAATGTTTTGCAATTAAGCCCAATAATGTAAAAGCAAAAACAATAATTGTAAAAGTTGTCTAATTTCCGTATCTCTCTTGCTTGTGCGGCTATAAACTGTTATTTATGCTTATTAATCCTGACCTAACCCTAGACCAAATTAAGGGCCTCTGAATAAGCTTTCCAACAAGGTATCATATGCCTTAATTTGGCTTAAGATGAGTTAGTTAGGCCCATTTAAGTGAAGGAACATCATGGACTGCACACTGATCCGTGCCAGAGAACTCGGGACCCAATTTAGCCTTGATTTTGGCCTAAATTGACAATTCTTGTGAAACCTGAAATTGTAGGTCTCTTCCTTATCTTTCTAGGTACAACAATATCAGCAAAATCCGATATATGTAGTTCTAGTTATGATTTGCACAAGGCAACAAGGTCAAGATTAATGAAAAATCCTAAAATTAACATTGTTTAGCAATTATGCCCAATAATGTAATAGCAAAAACAATGATTGTAAAATTTTTCTACTTTTCGTCTCTCTCTGGCTTGTGCGGCTGTAAACTGCTCTTTATGCTTATTAATCCTGACCTAACCCTTGACCAAATTAAGGGCCTCTGAATAAGCTTTCCAACAAGGTATCATATGCCTTAGTTGGTCTTAAGATGAGTAAGTTAGGCCCATTTAAGTGAAGGAACATCATGGATTGCGCACTGATCCGCCCCAGAGAGATCAGGACCCAATTTGGCCTTGATTTTGGCCTAATTTGACAATTCTTGTGAAACCAGAATTTGTAGGTCTCTTCCTTATCTTTCTAGGGACAGCAAGATCACCAAAATCTGATATTTGTAGCTCTTGTAATTCTCTGCTCAAGGCAACAACGTCAGGAAGAGTGAAAAATCCGATAATTAACAATATTTAGCAATTAAGCCCAATTAAGCCCAATAATGTAAAAGCAAAAACAATGATTGTAAAAGTTGTCTAATTTTCCGTCTCTCTCTGCGAGTTTGGCCCATTTAAGTGAAGGAACATCATGGACTGCACACTGATCCGCGCAAGAGAACTCGGGACCCAATTTTGCCTTCATTTGGTCTAATTTGACAATTCTTGTGCAACCTGAAATTGTAGGTCTCTTCCTTATCCTTCTAGGGACAGCAAGATCACCAAAATCCGATATTTGTAGCTCTAGTTATGCTCTGCGCAAGGCAACAAGGTCAGGATGAGTGAAAAATCCGAAATTTAACAATGTTTAGCAATTAAGCCCAATACTGTAAAAGCAAAAACAACGATTGTAAAAGTTGTTTATTTTTCGTCACTCTCTGGCTTGTGAGACTGTAAACTGCAATTTATTCTTATTAATCATGACCTAACCCTAGACCAAATTAAGGGCCTATGAATAAGAATTCCAACAAGGTATCATATGCCTTAATTAGGTTCAAGATGAATAAGTTAAGCCCAATTAAGTGAAGGAACATCATGGACTACGCACCGATCAATGCCAGAGAACTCGGGACCCAATTTAGCCTTGATTTTGACCTAATTTGACAATTCTTGTGACACTTGAAATTATAGGTCTCTTCCTTATCTTTCTAGGGACAGCAAGATCACCAAAATCCGATATCTGTAGCTCTAGTTAAGCTCTGCGAAAGGTAACAAGGTCAGGATGAGTGAAAAATCCGAAAATTAACAATGTTTAGCAATTAAACCCAATAATGTAAAAGCAAAAACAATGATTGTAAAAGTTGTCTAATTTCTGTCTCTCTCTAGCTTGTGCGTCTGTAAACTACTATTTATGCTTAGTAATCCCGACCTAACCCTAGACCAAATTAAGGGCCTTTGAATAAGCTTTCCAACAAGGTATCATATGCCTTAATTGGGCTTAAGATGAGTAAGTTAGGCCCATTTAAGTGTAGGAACATCATGGACTGCGCACTGATCCGCACCAGAGAACTCGGGACCCAATTTAGCCTTGATTTTGGCATAAGTTGACAATTCTTGTGAAACTTGAAATTGTAGGTCTCTTCCTTATCTTTCTAGAGATAGCAAGATCACCAAAATCTGATATATGTAGCTCAAGTTATGCTCTTCGCAAGGCAACAAGGTCAAGATGAATGAAAAATCTGAAAATTAACAATGTATAGCAATTAAGCCCAATAATTTAAAAGAAAGAACAATGATTGTAAAAGTTGTCTACTTTTCGTCTCTCTCTGGCTTGTGCGGCTGTAAACTGCTATCGATGCTTATTAATCCTGACCTAACCCTAGACCAAATTATGGGCCTCTGAATAATCTTTCCAACAAGGTATCGTATGCCTTAATTGGGCTTAAGATGAGTAAGTTAGGCTCATTTAAGTTAAGGAACATCATGGACTACGCACTGATCCGCCCTAGAGAACTCAGGACCCAATATAGCCTTGATTTTGGCCTAATTTGACAATTCTTGTGAAACCTGAATTTGTAGGTCTCTTCCTTATCTTTCTAGGGACAGCAAGATCACCAAAATCTGATATCTGTAGCTCTAGTTATTCTCTGCGCAAGGCAACAAGGTCAGGAAGAGTGAAAAATCCGATAATTAACAATGTTTAGCAATTAAGCCCAATTAAGCCCAATAATGTAAATGTAAAAACAACGATTGTAAAAGTTGTCTAATTTTCCATCTCCCTCTGGATTGTGCGGCTGTAAGCTGCTATTTATGCTTATTAATCCTGACCTAACCCGAGAGCAAATTAAGGGCCTCTGAATAAGCTTTCCAACAAGGTATCATATGCCTTAATTGGGCTTAAGATGAGTAAGTTAGGTCCATTTAAGTGACGGAACATCATGGACTGCATTCTGATCCGCGCCAAAGAACTCTGGACTTGATTTTGGCCTAATTTGAGAATTTTTGTGAAACCTGAAATTGTAGGTCTCAACCTTATCTTTCTAGGGATAGCAAGATCACCAAAATCAGATATCTGTAGCTCTAGTTATGCTCCGTGCAAGGCAACTAGGTCAGGATGAGTGAAAAATCCGAAATTTAATAATGTTTGGGAATTAAGCCCAATAATGTAAAAGCAAAAACAACGATTGTAAAAGTTGTCTAATTTTCGTCTCTATCTGGCTTGTGCGGCTGTAAACTGCTATTTATTCTTATGAATCCTGACCTAACCCTAGACCAAATTAAGGGCATCTGGATAAGAATTCCAACAAGGTATCATATGCCTTAATTGTGCTTAAGATGAGTAAGTTAGGCCCATTTAAGTGAAGGAACATCATGGACTGCACACTGATCCGACCCAGAGAGCTCAGGACCCGATTTAGCCGTGATTTTGGCCTAATTTGAGAATTCTTGTGAAACCTGAATTTGTAGGTCTCTTCCTTATCATTTTAGGGACAACAAGATCACCAAATTCCGATATCTGTAGCTCTGGTTATGCTCACGTAAGGCAACAAGGTCGGGAAGAGTGAAAAATCCGAAAATTAACAATTTTTAGCTATTAAGCCCAATTAAGCCCAATAATGTAAAAGCAAAAATAAAGATTGTAAAAGTTGTCTAATTTCCGTCTCTCTCTCGGTTAGGCCCATTTAAGTGAAGGAACATCATGGATCGCGCATTGATCCGTGAAAGAGAACTCGGGACCCAATTTAGCCTTGATTTTGGCCTAATTTGACAATTCTTGTGAAACCTTAAACTGTAGGTCTCTTCCTTATCTTTCTAGGGACAGAAAGATTACCAAAATCCGATATCTATAGCTCTAGTAATGCCCTGCGCAAGGCAACAAGGTCAGGATGGGTGAAAAATCCGAAAATTCACAATGTTTAGCAATTAAGCCCAATAATGTAAAAGGAAAAACAATGATTGTAAAAGTTATCTAATTTCCGACTCTCTCTGGCTTATGCGATTGTAAACTGCTATTTATGCTTATTAATCCTGGCCTAACCCTAGACCAAATTAAGGGCCAATGAATAAGCTTTCCAACAATGTATCATATGCCTTAATTGGGCTTAAGATGAGTAAGTTAGGCCCATTTAAGTGAAGGAACATCATGGATCGCGGCACCGATCCGCGCCAGGGGAACTCTGGGACCCAATTTAGCCATGATTTTGGCCTAATTTGACAATTCTTGTGATATTTGAAATTGTAGGTCTCTTCCTTACCTTTCTTGGGACAGCAAGATCACCAAAATCCAATATCTATAGCTCTAGTTATGCACTGCGCAAGGCAACAAGGTGAAGATCAGTGAAAAATCCGAAAATTAACAATGTTTATCAATTAAGCCCAATAATGTAAAAGCAAAAACCATTATTGTAAAAGTTGTCTAATTTCCGTCTCTATCTGGCTTGAGCGACGGTAAACCGCTATTTAAACTTATTAATCCCGACCTAACCCAAGACCAAATTTATGGCCTCTGAATAAGCTTTCCAACAAGTTATGTGACACCAGAAATTTGACAGTTCATGTGACACCAGAAATTGTAGGTCTCTTCCTTATCTTTCTAGGGACAGCAAGATCTGCAAAAACCGATATTTGTTGCTCTAGTTATGCTCTGTACAAGGCAACAAGGTCAAGATGAGTGAAAAATCCGAAAATTAAAAATGTTTTGCAATTAATCCCAATTAAGCCCAATAATGTATAAGCAAAAACAATGATTGTAAAATTTATCTAATTTCCGTCTCTCACTGGCATGTGCGGCTATAAACTGCTATTTATGCTTATTAATCTTGACCTAACCCTAGACCAAATTAAGGGCCACAGAATAAGCTTTCGAACTAGGTATCATATGCGTAAGTTGGGCATAAGATGAGTAAGTTAGGCCAATTTAGTTGAAGGAACATCATGGACTACGCACTGATCCGCATCAGAGAACTCGAGACCCAATTTAGCCTTGATTTTGGCCTAATTTGACAATTCTTGTGAAACCTGAAATTGTAGGTCTCTTCCATTTCTTTCTAGGGACATCAAGATCACCAAAATCCGATATTTGTAGTTCTAGTTATGCTCTGCGCAAGGCAACTAGGTCAGGATGAGTGAAAAATTCGAAAATTAACAATGTTTTGCAATTAAGCCCAATAATGTAAAACCAAAAACAATAATTGTAAAAGTTGTCTAATTTTCGTATCTCTCTGGCTTGTGCGGCTATAAACTGTTATTTATGCTTATTAATCCTGACTAACCCTAGACCAAATTAAGGGCCTCTGAATTAGCTTTCCAACAAGGTATCATATGCCTTAATTTGGCTTAAGATGAGTAAGTTAGGCCCATTTAAGTGAAGGAACATCATGGACTGCGCACTGATCCGCGCTAGAGAACTCGGGACCCAATATAGCCGTGATTTTGGCCTAAATTGACAATTGTTGTGAAACCTGAAATTGTAGGTCTCTTCCTTATCTTTCTAGGGACAGCAAGATCACCAATATCCGATATCTGTAGCTCTAGTTATGCCCTACGTAAGGCAACAAGGTCAAGATTAATGAAAAATCCTAAAATTAACATTGTTTAGCAGTAATGCCCAATAATGTAATAACAAAAACAATGATTGTAAAATTTTTATACTTTTCGTCTCTCTCTGGCTTGGACGACTGTAAACTGCTCTTTATGCTTATTAATCCTAACCTAACCCTATACCAAATTAAGGGTCTCTGAATAAGCTTTCCAACAAGGTATCATATGCCTTAGTTGGTCTTAAGATGAGTAAGTTAGGCCCATTTAAGTGAGGGAACATCATGGATCGCACGACCGATCCGCCCCTGCACGGATCGGGAAGAGTGAAATATCCGATAATGAACAATGTTTAGCAATTAACACAATTAAGCCCAATAATGTAAAAAAGCAAAAACAATGATTGTAAAAGTTGTCTAATTTTTTGTCTCTCTGACTTGTGCGGGCTGTATGCTGCTATTTATGCTTATTAATCCTCGACCTAACCCAAGACCAAATGAAGGGGCCTCTAAATAAGTTTTCAACAAGGTATCAAATGCCTTAATTGGGCTTTAAGATGAGTGTTAGGCCCATTTAAGTGAAGGAACATCATGGATCACAGACCGATCCGTACAATAGAACTCGGGACCCAGTTTAGCCTTGATTTGGCCTAATTTGACAATTCTTGTGACATCTGAAATTGTAGGTCTCTTCCTTATCTTTCTAGGGACAAAGCAAGATCACCAAAATCCGATATCCGTAGCTCTAGTTATTCTCTACGCAAGGCAACAAGGTCGGGAAAGAGTGAAAAATCCGATAATTAACAATGTTTAGCAATTTAGCCCAATAATGTAAAAACAATAACACTGATTGAAAAATTTATCTAATTTTCTCGTCTCTCTCTAATGTGAGACGTATCTGCTTATTTATGCTTATTAATCTGACCCTAACCTAAGACCAAATTAGGGCCTCGAATAAGTTTTCAACAAGGTATCATATGCCTTAATTGGGCTTAAGATGAGTAAGTTAGCCCATTTAGGTGAGGGAAAATCATGGACTACGCACCGATCAATTCCAGAGAACTCGGGACCCAATTTAGCCTTGATTTTGACCTTATTTGACATTTCTTGTGACACTTGAAATTATAGGTCTCTTCCTTATCTTTCTAGGGACATCAAGATCAACAAAATCCGATATTTGTAGCTCTAGTTGTGCTCACAAAGGCAACAAGGTCAAGATGAGTGAAAAAACCGAAAATTAACTATGTTTAGCAATTAGAACCCAATAATGTAAAAGCAAAAACAATGATTGTAAAAGTTGTCCCAATTTCCGCTCTCTAGGGATTGTCGTCTGTAAACTGCAATTTATACTTAGTAATCCCGACCTAACCCTGTGACCAAATTACGGGCCTCCGAATAAGCTTTCCAACAAGGTATCATATGCCTTAATTGGTCTTAAGATGAGTAAGTTAGGCCCATTTAAGTGAAGGAACATCATGGACCGAGCACCTGATCCGCGCCGAGAACTCGGGACCCAATTTAGCCTTGATTTTGGCACAATTTGACAATTCTGTGAAACCTGAAATTGGAGGTCTCTTCCTTATCTTTCTAGAGATAGCAAGATCACCAAAATCCGATATTTGTAGCTCTAGTTATGCCGCTTCGCAAGGCAACAAGGTCAAGATGAATGAAAAATCCGAAAATTAACAATGTATAGCAATTAAGCCCAATAATTTAAAAAAAAAGAACAATGATTGTAAAAGTTGTCTACTTTTGTCTCTCTCTGGCTTGTACGTGTAAACTCTATCGATGCTTATTAATCCCGACTAAACCTAGACCAAATTAAAGGCCTCTGAATAATCTTTCTAACAAGGTATCGTATGCCCTCCTTGGGCTTAAGATGTATAAAGTTAGGCTCATTTAAGTGAAGGTACATCCCGGATTATGATCGATCCGCGCTGCAGATCTCTGGAACCAATTTAGCCTTGATTTTTGCCTAAATTGACAATTCCGTTGAAACCTGAAATTGTAGGTCTCTTCCTTATCTTTCAGGGACAGCAAGATCACCAAAATCCGATATCTATAGCTCTAGTTATGTCTCTACGCAAGGCAACAAGGTCAAGATTAATGAAAAATCCTAAAATTAACATTGTTTAGAATTAATTACCCAACAATGTAATAGCAAAAACAATGATTGCAAAATTTTTCTACTTTCGTCTCTCTCTGGCTTGTGCGACTGTAAACCCTCTTTATGCTATTAATCCTGACCTAACCCTAGACCAAATTAAGGGCCTCTGATAAGCTTTCCAACAAGGTATCATATGCCTTAGTTGGTCTTAAGATGAGTAAGTTAGCCCATTTAAGTGAAGGAACATCATGGACTGCGGCACCGATCCGCCCCAGAGATCGGACCCAATTTAGCCTTGATTTTGGCCTAATTTGACAATTCTTGTGAAACCCGAATTGTAGGTCTCTTCCTCATCTTTCTGGGTGAGAAGATCACCAAAATCGATATCCGTAGCTCTAGTTATTCTCTCACTAAAGGCAACAAGGTCGTGAAGAGGAAAAATCCGATAATTAACAATGTTTAGCAATTAAGCCCAATAATGTAAAAAAAAACAATGATTGTAAAAGTTATCTAATTTTCCGTTCTCTCGACTTAGGTTAGATCTTGCTATTTATGCTTATTAATCCCGACTAACCCAAGACCAAATTAGTGGCCTCTAAATAAGTTTTCAACAAGGCATCATTTGCCTTAATGGGCTTAAGATGAGTAAGTTCGGCCCATTTAAGTGAAGGAACATCATGGATTGCTCACCGATCCGCGCAAGAGAACTCGAATTCCAATTTAGCCTTGATTTGGCCTAATTTGACAAATTCTTGTGAAACCGTAAATTGTAGGTCTCTTCCATATCATTCTAGGGATAGTAAGATCACCAAAATCCGATATCAAGAGCTCTAGTTATGCCTTTCGCAAGCAACAAGGTCAGATGAGAGAAAAATCAAAATTAACAATATACAAGAATTAAGCCCAATAATTTAAAAGAAAGAACAATGATTGTAAAAGTTGTCTACTTTTCTCTCTGCTGCTTGTGCGGCTGTAAACTCTATCGATGCTTATTAATCCCGACCTAACCCTAGACCAAATTAAGGGCCTACGAATAATCTTTTCCAACAAGGTATCGTATGCCTTAATTGGGCTTAAGATAGTAGTTAGGCTCATTTAAGTCATGGAACATCATGGACTACGCACCGATCCGCCTAGAGAACTCATGACCCAATATAGCCTTGATTTTGGCCTAATTTGACAATTCTTGTAAACCCGAATTTGAGGTCTCTTCCTAATCTTTCTAGGGACAGCAAGATCACCAAAATCTGATATCTTTAGCTCTAGTTATTCTTTGCTCAAGGCAACAAGGTCGGAAGAGTGAAAAATCCGGATAATTAACAATGTTTAGCAATTAAGCCCAATAATGTAAAAGAGAAAAACAACGATTGTAAAAGTTGTCTAATTTTCCGTCTCCTCTGGTTTGTGCGGCTGTAAGCTATTTATCCTTATTAATCCTGACCTAACCTCGAGACCAAAATGGGCCTCTGAATAAGCTTTCCAACAAGGTATCATATACCTAATTAGCTTAGGATTAGTAAGATAGTCCATTTAAGTGAAGCGAACATAGGACTATCACGATCCGCGCGGTGAGAACTACGACTTGATTTTGACCTAATTTGACAACTTGTGAAACTCGATATTGTAGGTCTCTTCCCCGTCTTTCTAGGACAAAGAAGACCAGGAAATCCGATATCTTAGCTCTAGTTATTGAGACACCCTTTACCCCATTGTATTATTACAATTAAAAACCTTAATATTTACTTACTTAATCGTGTGCTAACGTTGAAAATACGTGAAAATTTAAAACTTAAAGCAACAATTATATAACTTATGCAGATATAAAACACACCAAACTATATTACATAAATACACACATAAGTATCCTTTATTTTACACCACACCTTAGTTGTCCTCTCGGTAGATCCTCAGAATAAACTTAAACAAAATTTGTACTAGAGGAAAATATAAATACTCCTTAGACACCTTTGGCCATAATGTCTACACTCTAACGCCATGAATCACCACTCGACCTCC